>UELV01086941.1:16050-44123 GCA_900490015.1 Megastigmus stigmatizans | reverse complement strand
ATATATATATATATATATATATATATTACGCAATGCGCGTCGACGCCACTTGCAAGAGAGAGAGAGAGAGAGAGAGAGAGAGAGAGAGAGAGAGAGAGAGAGCAACGGAGGCAAAGAGTGCCAATCCCAGCACTCGGTCACCTTTTTTTTCACAACACTTTTCTTCCTTCCACCATCGCCTCCTGCTGCCGTCGCCGCTTCTCTCTCTCTTTTTTTTTCACCTTTCCATTTCCATTTTCGTCGAAATGTCGCGCGCGCAAGAGAACGAGAGCGGGGTTGTATTAAGGGACACTTATATATAGACGAGCTCTCGCACTCGGATATTTCTCTCTTATCGCCCTTACATAAAAAGAGCAAGAGCTGCCGCGCTGTGCACTTGGCTGCTGTATCTTTTCTGCTCTGCGCCGCCGCCGTGTCTCCGCGGGTGTCTGTTTTAATTAGGCACTTGGCGAGGGCGCGCGCGCCAATACCTATACCTAACGCGCAACTGCTTCGCACACACACACATATATATATATATATATAGAAAAATGTGTATACGTATCGTTTGCGCGCACTTCCACCTATAACTCGGCGATTCGAGTCGGCGTATATATAAGCGCGATGTGTATACATATACAGCTTGACTTGGTTGGCTGAGTAAGAATTATAGGCGCGAGAGCCGCGTCGAGAAGAGCGGAATGTTCGAGCTCAAGAGCGTCATCTCTCCCGTATTGCACGCATCTTTCCCGCCCGCCGCACTCCCTATATACACATATATCACAATCCAAAGACTCGATATGTGCCCAGTGTGGGTGTGCGGAAAGGATCGCGGTTGGTTGGTTCGCGGAAAAGACGAGAACACTCTTCGACGGCAGTTGCCTGCATTGAGAGAGAGAGAGAGACGGAGACAGAGAGATATATATGTATTTCCACTATACTCAGCTCTGATTCGTTTCGCTGCAGTATATGTATGTATGTATCCTCCTTTTCTCGCGCTCGTTCGCTGTCTGGCAGCCACTCGAACTCAAGAGTCGCCCCCCGCCCCCACCTCCACCCCCGCCGCGGAAAGAGACGGAAAGATATACAGTGGCTCGTGTGCACACGCGGATTGTTCTAATTAGCGGGCGCGGATCGGAGAAGAAAGAATATCGCGCGAGCAGCCGCCTGTAAGAGGCTCGCGCACATATACTTTTCGCTGTAGTACACTTTAGTTCTCTCTCTCTCTCTCTCTCTCTCTCTCTCTCTCTCTCTATCTCTCTATCTCTCTATCTCGCTCGTACAGTGTGCAGAGGCTCAGCGTATAAACTCTTGTTCTTTTTCTGACGCTCGTCTCTTCTTTGGCTCGTGACCTCGAGAACGCGAATTTTCTTTCTTTTTTTTTGTACCGCATCGGAATACGAGCTATAACACACTAGCTGCCCAACTATGCTGTTTTTGTATACGGATTGGCTTATTATGCTTTGTTTTGCTCGTCACGTCGGCCCGATGCCATTATATTCAAATCTATATTCTTTCGAAATGACTGCGTGTATTATCTGTCTCTTGAGAAAATTAAAATTCGAGAAATTCTTTTGATTAAATTTCTAGAATATTGCTCGCATCTTTTATCTATCTAATATGTACTTTTCTCGTAAGGCTCGGCGCAAAAATTCGATAAAGAAGCGCACTCTTCGTATATGCTGATTCGCCGAGCACACGACGAAATTGCCGAAGCGACTGCGAAAGTGCTAAATAAGAATTCACTGGCTGATGGGAATGCGCTCGTTCGGAAGCGATCTTAAAAAATTGCTCCCAGTGGCGCTGAACGGAAGTAACGGGTACAGAGAACAGCCTCTTTCCGATAAGATCTTGTTCCCTGAAACTTTTTTTTGTTGCTTTTTTATCGTTGTATCTCATGACTAATTCTACAGCGTTTCGCGTAGAATTTTAACGTCATATTCGGAAGATTATCAAGTTGTATATAATAATTTGCATCCGGAATCTAATCGACTAAAAAAGTAATACATATCGATAAAAGTGACTCGAGTCTCTTTGGAACTACAAATTATATTACAATCCGCGGCTATTATAAATAAAGGCATCTTTCGAAATTAAAATAGAAGACATCCATGATGCGCAAGCTGGTTATTTCAAATATCAAATTAAACAATAGCACGACAATCAGAAAACAAATCTTACGACTTTTCACGCTTGATATATGTCGCGCAGCTCGCGAACGAATCTCGCGGTTATATATCGTTCGCAATATAAAGCAGGACGCGCGACAATCGCAAGGTAGTCTCCCGAGACTTCGCGAATCCGCAAGATCAGCTTCGCAATTACACTCTTCCCCGCTTTTCTTGCGTCTCTACCTTACGTATACACCTACACGCGTATCTGCGGCCCCATCGGTTTTATACACCTCCTGATCACATCGCTTCTATATATATACACACACACTACCCCCCTACAGATATATTTTCCAGAAGCTCGAGCGAAGGAAATTGCATTACCATTGCAATTTCACTTGTCTTCGAGCAAAACCTTTCTCTCTCTCTTTCTGTGTCTCTATCTCTCTCTCGCTAGCGCGCGCACTCAAGTCGTCGTCTGCGTGAGTTGATGAATGTGTCAGCAGAAGCGAGACGCGGCGCGCATCGTCTGCTTTTATCGATAGGATATCGCGCGCGAATTGATTCGCTGCGCACCCAGCCTGTGTCTGTATGTGTGTGTGTGTGTGTGTAAGAGCCTCAGGCGACGAGATGAGGGACGTGCAGCGGGAATAAGAGCATCGCGCCGTCGACGACTTTTTACAAGGAAAAGGGGGCGCCCGATGCACACACAGACATCCACGCTCCTTTTATTTTGCGCGCGCTCGCGACGTTGGCTCGATACACGGAAATAACGCACGCGCGACCCACGACAGCAGCAGTAGCAGCAGCAGCGGCAACAGAAGCGTACAACCGCCGCCGTCGGGGGGGTTATAAAGATTTTCGATAAATTTTCTACGTTCCTTCTTTCCTTGCGCGCTCTGTATGCAGCGGATATATTTTGCCCCCGCGCGATCCTGCCCCTGTTATATATTAAATTAAGCGTGCGCGACTCTGCGGCACCCGAGACAATGGAATGCCGCTACATATATATATATATATACATATACCGATCGAATTTTCATTGCTTGCACAATTTTGCTAGAAATTTAGCGCAAATTGGGAATTGTCTATAGCGATGATAAGCACTGAGGCATTCCGATTTTTCCCTTCTGAACATGTCGATATGCGACAGCATATGATGAATTCGAGCGATTTGGACACAACATATGACATATATATATATATATATATAAACGATGCATATAATAATAACCGTGATGTAAAATGTATAAACGTTTGTTCACGCGCTCTTAATCTTTATCGTTGCAGAGAGTTCTACTACATACAGATGGAGAAGTACGCGAGACAGGCGGTCTCGGAAGGCGTCAAGAGCGTCGAAGATCTCCAGGTCGGCGGAGATTCCGAAATCTACCGAGTGCTCAATCTCCACTACAACCGAAACAACCACATTGAGGTATGGAATCCCCAGGTGCGCAATAATACAGAACACGCACACGCTATTTTAACGATTTTTATTTACGCCGCTTTAATATAATATATATATATATATATATATATATATTCAGTTCTCTCATGTCCAGCGTATAACTTGCATGCACATGTTACGTATATTTCCAAATTTTGTGACTCCTTTTTTTAACGCTGATTTATATAAAAGAGAGATAGAGATAGAGGGACATGAGGAGGGAATGCGCTAAGAATGGCTTTTTTACTGTGAATACGCTATGAGTGTCGCAATTTAACCAGTGCTTGCGAGCGAGCTTTCGTGGTCTTACTGACGATTGGCCGTATTGTTTACTTGCAGGTGCCCTCGAACTTCAGGTATGTCGTCGAACAGACGCTGAAGGAGTTCTTCAAGGCGATCCAGGGTGGCAAGGACACTGAGCAGTCCTGGAAAAAGTCCATCTACAAGGTGATCTCAAGGCTGGACGATCCTGTCCCCGAGTACTTCAAGAGTCCTAACTTCCTGGAGCAGCTCGAGTGAAGGAAGCCACGTCGCTCTTCGCGGTATTCTCGGTTGTTACCATTACCAATGGCAAGGAAGGACCCTGCCGTCTGGTAAAAACCTTAAACACGAGGCAGAGAAACATATAGAGAAGAGATAGAGAGAGACATGCGAGAGACCTTCGTCCAAGTACACTCCTTACACGAGATGTTGGAGCGCGAGCTCGACAGGCCCCGCAGGGATCCTTAATTAAGTCACATATCGAAGCGAACAAACCAAATAAAAAAAAAAACGGGATGAGAAGCAGATAGAGGACGACGTAATCGAAAATTAAACCGAGCAGACTGGCGAGCGAGCGATAGCCGAAATGGAAGAAACAGATATGTACACACAGAGTGACACACGCAGAAACATATATCCGAGTATATATATAGATATATATATAAGAAAAAAAGTGAGTGAAGAGACTGTGCGCGAGACGCGTCGCGCGCGAGACAGTCGCATAAAGCAGCCTCGCGCGCACCTCCGTTGCCGGCGTCACTTTGCCCCCCCCGCACGGAGCGACGAGAGAAAAACGCGACCACGCGTTTTCGACTGAGTTAGCCCGTGTGCCCTGAAACCAAAAAGAAAAACAGAGGAGCCAAACCAAGAGGAAACGAAGAGGACGATAGAGGCACACGGACACGTGGGGGGCGGAAAAGTGCGTCGCTGTAAGAGACATAGAGGTGAGCTCGGCGAACGGTCGAAGGATAGCGAGTGTCAATTAAAAGAAATAAAACAAACGAACTAAAGACAGAAGCAAAGCGAGAATGAGAGTGAAAGAAAGAGAGAGAAAGAGCTCCGGGGGTCCCTCACCCGCGCGAACTGACGCCCAAAATACGGGGAAGGGCCTCCGAGAGAGAGAGGGAGAGCTCCTTTTTCAGCATTCCTTTTTAGATCGCTAATCGTTCAACCAAGTGATAAATGTTTGTTCGAGCTGCTACCCACCGTATGTCGCAGCGGATGTGCAAGAGGAAATTCGCAAGACGAGTGTCGCCATTAGTGTGTGGGCCCGGAATAGAAGAAGACGACGATAACGACGAGCCTGCAAGAGGAACGTCGGATCGCGCGCACATCGCAGCAGCAGCACCACCACCAACAACACCACCGACACACATCGACGACGACAGCGCAAGACGACGAAGGCAAAAAGAAGAGAAAAAAACACACACAGAGCAGTAACAATTTAATCGAGACGAAGTCCGTTTATAGATGATAAGTCAAAGTCGGGAAGAGTACGCGAATATTATAATAATTATATACCAAGCGCAATCCTTAACCTTTGAACCGTTCGTACAATATTATCGATTGTCTTGACGATCTTATTACCGCTATTTAGGAAAAAGTCAGGTTTTCTTTTCCTACAACACACAGCCACACACACGTACACTTTGACATGTACCAACACAAGTACACGATACCCAAGAAATATTGCAATTTAATGAATAAACGATGCTGTGTAGCAGAGTCAGAGGGTGAGATATAGAATCGTGTCCACTCTTCGTCTCTTCGGGTACCAAGATCGGCTGTAAGCGCGACACGACGACGGTGATTCAAAAATCGAGGGGGGAAAGATGTCTAACGAAATTTCGACCGTCGGGTTCTGGATATATGCCGAGGAATCCGTTCTCGCTTAATCATCGAATGAATTCGAGAAAGGATTCTTCGGTGGCTCGGCGGCGGTGGGGTAACAGGGCCGCGAAGCGAGACCGCAATATAAAAGTGTATAATGGGAGAAATTAAATTTTTACGTGTAAAAAAAAAAACAGGCCAGCAACGATGTGCAACGAATGATCGTGGATCCTTCGTTCGATGTCGCTGCTCTATCGCCGAATCGTTCAGTTAAACTGAAACATATATATATATAAATATATATACTTTTCGCAGTGTAGAACAAAACCAAAATATAAAACTTTCGTACTATGATGAACAAAAATGTCGAGGGGGATGTGCGTCCGCGCGCGAATGCGCACGATGTGCTGGTAGCTCGAAGTTCGATCTTGGTACCGGCTCTGCGAAACTAACCTATTATTATTATTATTATTATTATTATTATTATTATTATTATTATTATTATTATTCTCAGATGACGTTGTAATAATGAGAATACGTGCGCGCAGCTTGTGAGGTGTTTGGGGAGGCGCGCGTACGAACGCGGGCTAAAGATGCGGAGAGGCGGGCCCGAAGACAGAGTCACCGCGCGCATACGTACATCCCGCGATGCTCCATCGGAACGAGAGAGATCCGAGCGACGAAGACGGCAATGCTCGCGCCGTTCTTATGGCGTTTCTATACTTGTTTATTTTATTAAGCGAAAGAAAGAGAAAGAAGCGAGGAGGGAATGAGTGAGAGAGATAAAGTACTATCGTCGCTCGCGCTTTTACGATCACTGCGCACACGATGGAGCGTCGCCGTGCTTCGCTGTCCTGGCTCCTATGCCTATAGCCACTACACAGCCTCTCGTGATTCTTTTGCCCAGACGCGTTACAACGCGACGACCTCCTCTCATCCCCGGCTACGCACGCACCTATACACACACACACACACACACATACTCACACACGCGCGGTTTCGAGAGTATAAGCATTGAATAGGCATTAACGAAAAAAATAACAAAAATACAAAAAATGGTGAGAGAGAGAGAGAGAGAGAGAGAGAGAAAGTGAAACGAGAACCGTAGGTTCCTAAGATGTACATAGTTATGTTTCTGTATAGGCGATTAATGTGTTGGATAATTCAACGCAACGCGCGAAAAAATAAACATGTGAAAAAAATTTGAGAGATAAGTCGTGTTCCGGTGTCTCTTGGCGAAAAGGTTAATGGCACAGCCAAATTGAGCAAGGCCAATTCGATTTCGGCAAGAGACACTCGATACAATAATTGTGGGTAGATATATGAGTTATGCAAAACAACCATTAGCGATACGAAACGAGTTTAATAGCCGGAATAAAGCTTTCGAAAGCTCGCTGCATTTATCGGCTGCACACGATGGTAAAGTACACACTTTTGACAATACTTTAGCATGAGCCACGTATATATATACACAACATCGAAAAGTTTGAAAAAAAAAACAAATTTGGGAGGGTTATAAAAATTTTGGTTGGAGGGGGGTCAAAGAGGTCGTACTTTAATATTCGTTGAATACGCATAATAGGGCAACCGAGGTATCGAAAGCGGAAAATGGAATATCTCGATTTTCTTATTTCTTCATTTGATCCTTGAGTGATTTTATTTTTTTAATTAAAATTGTCCGGTGAATGCAAATCGACGCGTCCCCCCAAAGTTGATTACTGAAATATTTAAACGGGGGCGCGGCATTTATAAGGCGAGTGGTTTTATTATTGTACGCGCGCGCGTTGAGACGAAAAGATTGAATAGAAACAAAGAGTCAAAGAGTAAAGATTTTAATTAATTTATATATCGTATAAAAATGAGTCAGATGAGTAAGGAAAAAATGGTAAAAATAAAGACCGGCGGCGTCCTATGGGTGTGGGTGACATATTAGGTAAACATTAAAAAAAAGTGGAGAAAAATGTATACTAACTAGACGCGGGTACGTATCTATATAGAGTAGATTATATGAGAAAAAAAACAAATAAATATATATATATAAAATTAAAAATGGTATATATTAGAATTTCGAAACGAGGGAAACGAAAGGAAACAGAAACGATTCGACGAATTGAACCCGACGTCACTGTGTTTCACGGAGACATCTCGCTCCAATAGCGTCGGCGCATTTAATGAAAACTCGGAAAATTTTAGTGTATAAAAAATGATAACGCATAGAGACACACGAACACAGACGCATTGTCACACACGAGCCACGCGCATATACATATTACACACATACACGCGTACCATAAATATGTACACGCATAAAGCGGAGTCAGATGCCTACGCGGGGAATGTCGTTAGATATACACACAGGCACACACATATATATATATATATATATATATATACCGTAAGCAGCTGATCCCTCTGACTGACCGGGGGATCGCACTTTGTAGATAAAATTTTCCCGAAAAGATATACTATATATATATTTATTACAAGAGAATGTGTCCCGCGAGCCGACGTGATTCCACTAATTATTATCTATTTATACAGGTATCCTTATTTGTTTTTAATTATAATAGGGAGACAAAGAAAATTATTATTATGCGACACGATTAGCCTCTTCTACGACGATCAATTCGTTTCACACGTAATACAAACACACATGCGTTATGACTCGGAGCCAGCCACTGTCGGAGGTGCCGAACATTACGCAAACATTATATATATATATATACATATATACATAGAATTATTTTTAGTAAGCATAATTCAAACGTAATATTAACGACACACAATTTCATTTATGTTGTATACTTTAATTGTATTGCGCAGTTTAGTTTTATGATTTTTCATTGCAATCGGCTTGTTCCTTCTTGTATGTTTCTTTCCTTATTTTTTTTGCCTCACCACTTAGACTCTAGCTTTATTTTTGTGGTTCTCATTGTTTTTGCATCCCACCCCCAGCGCCAAGCTGTACTTTTAGTTATGACCATAATTAATATTATATTATGTATTATTTATATTACTATTATAATAGTGATTGATTTCGATTATATAGCATACCACCACGCGTTACACACTTTTTTGCAAGCGGTGAGTCTTAACCTAGTCACGAGTCACTATATATTTTTAATTAATTATGAGTCGATTTATTGATTATTATTTAATTTATTATTATTATATTATTACTATTATTATTATTATTGGTATTATTATTCACACAAATAAAAAAAAAACAAAACCATGAATACACGATGACTTTATTATGATTTTTTTACTCCCACCAACCTGCAAATACCTTCCCATATGCTCTTTATGTTACTCGCATGCAATTGCTTGCGAACCCTTTTTGGCAACTTTTATTTTTCATTGATTTCAATTACCGTACACACAGATAAAAAAAAAGAACAAGGACATTCACCAAAATACATCAAAACTCGCGGAGGTAAAAAAGTTTTGGATAAAGGAAGAGAGAGAGAGAGAGGGGGGGGAAGAGAGAGAACGTTAATTTTTCAGCAATGCTGCTCCGTTCGCTGTCGGAGAACGTCTCGGCCTACGTTTTTGGAATCGCACGCGTCCCACGTCCAACTGACTCCAATTATTTAAGCGCTGCACGGCGCGACTCGGCGCCCTCTTGCGCTCCGCGACGCAGAAAAGATACTATTTAACTATTTTACGAAAAAATCGCTAAAAAGAAATTGCTGCTAGTAAAATAAAACAAAAAAAAATGAATGAATTCCTCGCTCGATTTTGGCCTAACGCGAGACAAAGAGAGATATTTCACACTTTCGGCACTACTGGCCTATATATATATAAATAATGCCTGCGGTGGCATTTTCGTCGTTTGGTCTAAATTGATACATTTCGTGCCTGAACTATTTGCGCGCGCGAGCGTCACGGGGCGTTGCGTAGCTCGCGCTTGCGCAGCGCCCATTTCGCGTAATGTAAATCTTTAGAAGGAGAAAAAAGAAAGAAGAAATAAAGAAATTAAAAAAGGTATTGTCAGCGGAGTCACTTGGACGGGGGACGGGACGGAACGACAGTTCGGCTAAATGTTCCTACAAATCAAAATTTATTTATTGTGAATCTAAGAAGATTGTGATGGACGTAAAAATTTTGTATTCGACAACGCGACGGAGTACGTTGAGTGAAAAATCGAGCATTTGTGTCGCGCGCTGATTATATGGGAGAGGACTAAATTTAATGATCGTCTCGACTCCGGGGAGACACACGCAGACAAACACTACATTGTAGTATATACCATTAATTAACCACGAAGAAAATTACGATTTCTATCTTATTGGAAAACAAAGTGTTGATAATTAATTTAGATGTATGGACGCCGCCTGGAATTTTTACCAACGATTCATCCGTTTCATTTGATTCTTTTTCCATTTCCAGAGACATTTGACATCGTTGTCTCGTTGCGACATTAAAGTATAAGAGACTTTTTCGCTAAAAAGCAACGATCGATCAAAGTTTTAAAAGTAACAGGAAAAAAATGAGCAAACTAAAAGCTTCCGCGTACGATGAAAATAAAAGTCGCGCGGAGTCCAGCAACGTAACTTGGTCTTACGAGACAAGTTGAATTTTTTTCGACCAAAGAGAAACGAACGGTTTACAAAGGAACGATCAAGAAAATGTACTCGGTACGTGCGACCCGACTAAGACTACAAGTAAAATCGTACTTTCAAAGCGATTCTTTGAAAAGATGTGAAACGCATTCGAAGTTGGTGCATCGGTTGATGAGAAACAAATAATAAAAAAAAAACTGTCGTTTGGTAAAAGTAAAGAGGTGACCGAGATTCGACGCTCTTCTCCGGCGTGTTTGCGAGGTTTATAACGATTAAGGATACCATAGGCCAATACAATACGTCTTTCGCCACGGGGACCGACTCGCTGTTACGTAACACGGAGGAACTCGATGTGGATAGAGAAACTGCAAGAGTGATGATGGCAGAACAAAAAAATTTTTAATATGGATGTAAGAGCGTTGAGACGAGGAGATGAATAAAAATAAAAATAAAAGCTATAAAGCTGCAGACAAAAAAGGAATAGTAAGCATACGTACTAACCTAAACGCGTAAATAAGAAACTCGTAAGCAGAATATTAAGTAATAGTATCTAATGTTAAACACTTGCAAGCTATTAATTATTATATTACGATTAACTAAATGATAAAGAGAAGCGAGGCAGGAGGCATACCTACCTTAAAAAACTAATAAACTAATGATTATGATAATTATTACGATTCTTATTATAAACTACCGAGTTTTCGAGATTAAGACGTGATAATGTGAGAGAAAGAGAGTACACGGGCGAGAAATAAATGAGAAAAAAATAAAAGAGAGTGTCGGACAAGAGAGAAACCAAAAAATATAGGGGAATAAACATTAAGAGAGAAAAATATTCCTCAGCTATTAGGAGCATATATAAAAATGATGAGAATAGAGAGAGGGGAGAGAGGCGGAGAAATGCGCGCGTGCATGCATCGATGACGCGATGCGCGCACCTAAATAAAGACGTGATCATGACGCGGGGGGTGCCGATAGATTTTTTTTCGTAGCACTTAGGGCAAAGAAACGAGCGCGCCCTCCCGCGTAAATTGTAATTGCTTCGAGTATAAAGTTGTGTGATTGCTTTTAAGGAAATAACAAAAAAAAAAGTAAAGGAATTAAAAATTAGTAAACGAGAAAAAAAAATTAATAATAATAAATAAACCAAAGAGAAAGAGAGAGAGAGAGAGAGAGAGAGTGAGAGTGAGAGCGAAAGCTAGAACGAGAGACAGAGCGGATGAAACGGAAAGAGCGAAAGAGCGAACGCGTGAGGATGAATTTGACGGGTATATATGCGCGTGAATTTAAATGTACATGCGGCTATGAGACATGAGGTGCGTAATAAATAAAACGATGTGTGCGTGTTTATTTGTGCGTGCCGAGCGCGACGCGAGATGAAGGAAGGAGGCCGAGCGAGCGCGCGTGTCACTGCGAGAATGCGAATGCGCGCGGTGAATTCCGACGAAGAGAGAGAGACTACACACTAAGTTTTTAAAAAGAATGATAAGAAATAATTAAAAAAAAAAAAAGAAAAAAAATAAGACGCACGAATCGCGGGGTGCGCGTTACGCCAACTGATTGTTGACATCGCGTGAACAATTTTCCTGTGTGATAATCTCATTACGCATAGCGTGTTTTAAGCCTATTTAAAAAAATAAAACGAAAAAAAAAGAGAAAAAAACGTGGGAAAAAAATAACACAAAGTCGGATGTGGTTAATGTCGCGATTTTCAGGTCAGGCGTGTGTTTTACATTGAAACGGAAAATATTCTTGAGCGCGAGTCCGAGACGATGCGCCCGAATCGCTCAGTTTTCTCATACCCAATTTTATCTTTCATTTATACAACGACCAAATTCGCGAAGTGTATGTCTCTTGTATCTCGTGGGCTTTCAAACCCATTCCCGAGACATTCATTCCGCAACGGGATTCGGTACTATAAACTTCTTCTACGGTTTACTTTACAGAAAAGAAGCTCGACGGACCGTCGACTACTCCGGTCCTCGCTTTTTAATCTCCAATATTATCAATGGATCGTGCCGCTCGCTAGTTTCTCGATTTCGCAGCGACCGACGACCATCCCAGCCCCCAAGAACTCCGATAAGGAGCTCGACTCTTCACCTCGGCGGACTCAAAGCCGGGTTCTTTCTTTTCCTCCGTGCTCCGCGTGCAGTCGATACTCCTGTCGCGGACATATCTTCGTAACGATTATTTTATTTACAGTACGCATCAATACTGAGAGTCTGTCGATACTCCAGCTCTCGTAAGCACTGCTATAACCGATTTCACACACATTCCGCCACGATCATTGAATAGTCGAGCTCCTTCAGAGACTCGATCGTTTCCACAGCGATAGACCGGTACTTTAAACAATTCGGCAAAACACAATAGTCAGTTTACCAATATTACGATGCTTCCTCGGATCCCTAAGGATCCGAGGATTTACAATGAACGTCATCGATCGCTGCTAAAACGACGCGCGCGCAGCGGAACGAGTTGCATAGTCGAAGGAGAAAACGAGCCACCGTGCGCATCCTCTCGCGAGAGCGCGAATAGATATTGAATGGGATTATTATGGGAAATTAAAGGTTAGCACCCATAGTGGATGGTATAGTCGATGAGAGGGATGGGTGCGATTTTCATTCGACTAAAGTGGATGGTGCAGAAAAGCGTAGGGAGCCAAGTGTCCTTGATGCGACCGTCGTTCAAGCCGGAAATCTCGCGATCTCGCCGCGATACGGAAAAACAATATGCCGTTCCCATTTAACGTAATCGCTGTATAAAAAAAAATAACGGATCTCAAAAACATCGATGTTAAATTTAAAAAAAAAAAACGAGAGAGAATAAAAAAAATCTTAATTATTAAAAAACCAGCGATTTCGGACTGAGTTCGGAGCTACACGGGCTGGAGACGTTCGGCGCAAACCGATCCTAGATGAAAAAAAGCGAATGAGTAAGAGACAATGAGGAAGGGAAAATTTAAAAAAAAGGAAACAGAGGGAGGGGAGGGGGAGGGGGGAAAGAAAGCGAGAGATGAGCTAGTGATAGTGTTCGAGTGCGTGAGAAAATGAGGCTGAGCGAAAGGCATTAAAAAAAAAATAAAAGCATTACGCGAGAACGAGAGAGAGGGAGAGAGAGAATTAAGAAAAAAATTATACAGAGAAAGCCAACCTCCTTGCCTACCGGGAGGTTCGCTAATATATTGTAAAGACGACTTTAGTATGTGAATAAATTAAAGAGAGACAAAAAGAGGCGATCAACGTGATGAAAAAAAATTATAGTGTCCGTTAAGTGTAAAGTAAAGTGATGAAGATGAAGAAAAAAAATAAAGAAATTAAGACGTTAAAGTTATTATCTTTCTTCGTGCACGAATATTCTTTGGCAGCTCTTTTGGCAATGTAGAACGAGAAATAGAGACACACATACACATTCATACAGCACAACTTTGGCGAAGAGGAGAGTGTGTGAGTTTTACAAGATGAAGCGAATGTTTGAAGAATGCAGTGTGTGAGAAGTAAGAATATAGGTGTGCGAGAGTAAGTAAGTGAGTGAGTGAAAATGTTTAACAAAAAAATAAAAGTGTATCACGGTCCCGTCGTCCGACTCAGTAGCGAGAGAGAGAGCTCGACACAGTGCAATCAGGAACAAGACTTAAAAGCAAGTAGTTCAACTGACATTTTTGGGAGCGTTATTTACAATTTATCGTTACTTATCCAAGGAAAAAAAGAATCGCAAAATTGACCAGTAAATACGAAGTTTACGCGTGGACCCTTGTTTCTCCGAGTCCACCCAACAGACTGAACAAACTTTGTTTTACTAGCTGAGTTGTCCAACAATAGCACCAGCAACAAACACCTTTTCGATCCCGTCGGCCATTTAATAGTCAAAATTGTAACTTTTTTTTACCAACAGTTAACATACCTTAGTTGCGCATTAACCGTACAACAACAAAAAATTGTATCGGAAAATTGAAGGTAAAATCACGATATGCGAACAAAGAGATATATCCATGCAGAATAAATTGGAAGGAAAAACCGTAAACCAAAAAACAAGAAAGGTTCACACGAAAACCACTAACGAAGATAACGCGTCTCAACAAGCAGTGGGAGTAGCATATATGTACTTTTAACAATAGAAACTCTTAGGAGTAAGTTTAATAATTAGTGAAACGAAAAGTAAAAGAAAAAAAATAAGAAGAGGGAATAATAAAGTAAAAAACGAGCGGAGCAGCGACCACGTTGATGTGTGAGGATATCAAGATAGATCACCTCATTTCGAGTCTATATATATGTCCTCGAAGACAACGCAGACCCTCCGGCAATTGTAATATTAAATATAAAAGAGGAGCAGACAACTAACCACGTTTATTTTCCATGCACCTTCGTTATCTACTTCAAAGACAACAAAAAAACCGACTTCCTCTTTGTACGGACCACTCGATAAGGATTACTAACGATACATATATAAATGGAGGATCGTTTTTCAACGAATAAAGCATAAAAACAACCAAGTTCAGAGAACAACTAGAACATTATAACACAACGTCAATATGGCGCGGCTCCTTGTTTGCTTCGATTGCGAGTCTTTGGCAGTGTATAGCCCAGCAAGCGGCGAAAGCGCGGGGCTGGCAATGAAGCGATCGAGGAGTCCGCTCGAACAGGATTGTGGGAATTGTTTTTCTGCGTTCCGCGGGACTCTCGTACAGCTTGAGTCCGCGCTGGGACACTATTGTTATAGCATCGTACTTTTTAAACTCTAGTTCCATCGCAACTCGTCCTAGATATATAATAAATCTGTTGATCTTGTTACTATTTTTACCGGGAGCTCGCCGTCTTCTCAACCAAAAGCCTGTATCTTAACATATTTTTTGAATTCTTTTCACGAGACCGCTCAACTTCTCTCATTACAATTGAGACTTAACTTGCAGCATCATATATAATCAGTGTATACCCGTACAACACGGTATATACCGCATAACTATAATAGAACACAACAGTTTTAACAGGACCATTAATTGAATGCACATTTAATCCAATGGAAATAGAACATAATAAAGCTTTTGGTTGGGAATGCTAAAGCCACATCATAATATTATAATAGAACTGGACGACTCAAAGTCTTCCTCACGCACAATAAATATATAGAGACAGCCATTAACAATAAACAAGTAATACAGGATATTTTTTAAATGCATATTTATACGTTGCAATAGACTACGTCGAGCCAAAGCTCGATAAGTGCCACATACAAGTTCGCAGTGCGAGATTCAGAGTCATTATTCCTGTGACGAGTGCGATGGACCTTTGAGTAAAACCTGTCTACTTTAAAGAACACATTACGATAATTGAAGGAACTATGTGTATATAACATACCGATTTCGACGTAAAACAAACCTTCGTTCAAGTTTTTCCGGCGTTTTTTCTCGGTTCGCTTATGGAAACACAAAGATTATGTTTTTTCTTGGTTGCGCAGAGACGAAAATATGGAAATGAAAAACGATTTTCAGACGAGTGAAGTTGGGGTTAAATGAAAACAAATGAAAATAAAAAGGCAACAGAAATTCCGTTTTTCGGCATACACCAAAAGTGATAAACTACTTTAAAAGGGAAACCTCGAAACATTATTTACACATGCAAACCACAATAATGCAAATACACCCGAGATGGACGCACACGTAACACATACACAACACAGATCTACAATTACACGCGAGAAGAAGAGGAGCCACACTTACACATACACGCACACGCGCAAGACACACGAAGACACGCAGTTTCGGCCCGAATCCAAAGGACACATCAAGGAAAAAGTACAAGTTTTCACGTTTGCGCCTTACATTAAAATGAAAAGTTGATCAAAAACGTATTCTTACCAAAATCGGCCTTAGTATACACTTTTCCAGTGGACGGCGCATCGCCGCCGGGCAGGTTTCACTCGCTCGTTTTCGACCTTAACCAGAAACAAGAAGAAGAAAAAAAGGCAATAAGAGAGCATCGCGAGGACAGCGATGTGTGCAGGGCGATGGGAGGCGGCGGCGTACTGACCTCGCGGCACCCTCTCAGTACAAATTCAAACCCAAGAAAAAGAAAATGCACAATCGACGAACCATCGAATCGGAACTCTTCCCAACCGCCGGCACACGGAGTCCTCGCGTTCTTGGTTTATTTCTAATCGACCAATTTGGATCAAATGGAAGGAAGCAGAGAGCAAAAAGCAAAAGAAAAATAAAAGGTGACGATGGAGATGATGTGAAATTCGAAGTGCGAACCCGCCCGCGCGGTCTGCAGTCGCGCGTCCCGACGATCCCAAAATTAACGAACCACTCCGAAACGACCCCTTCAGTATTGCGAAATATCTTTTTCGTCCAAGGGAAAAAGAGATTGAGAAAAACATTTCCTGCACGTCGACGCGAGTGGACGGGTAAACCCACGACTAAATAGGGACACTCGTTGTAACGAACTAATGAAAAATACCTAAGAACGGATAAACCGGAAGTATATACAACAGCTTACTCAGAATCGCATGCGCCGATCAGTAAGAGATCAGTATGAGGATATGCGATGCTCGTGTCGGCGCACTCAGTCTGCGCGAATGCGATACTTATCCGATGATTTGCACCATGAGCGCGCGACGCGACATTGCCATTCGAAATTCTACGAAACGCGTAAGAAGAAAATCAGTGCTAAATTAAACTATGACCGGACTCTTCTTGTGGCTGAATTGTTGATTTTGAAATTGGTATACCAAAGCGATATACCGTAAATTGAAATTGAAGGTCTTTTGATTGACATTCTTGGTACAGTTCAATATTCTATTTGGCGCAATATATTTCTGATCCAAACGAGCAAATTGATAGATTCGGTATTAGCCTGCACGACATGTAATTCGGGTGTGCGTATGGGCCAGCTCGTCCAGCTCACAGTCAATACTGACCGTTTTGAAACGATGTAAATAAGAAGATGACAGCGATCTTCGTATCTCGTTGCGTCTGCATTTGACACGAGAGCCACGTTCATTATTAAGCATCAACCACAAACTTCGTCGTTGCTCCTATTTGAAAAAGCGTTAGCTTTTTTGAATGCGACATATCGCGCACGAAGCTTCTCTATATCAACTCTGAAAGCAAAAGCTCAAACTCTTATAACTTCCAAATCATCTCACAATTAAGTAGTGCAACATCCTCCGAACCCAGTCTAATCCGATAGTATCTTTAAAGTCCAGTGTAAAGAAAACAGACAATGATTGTAACCGTTAAGCATACAATATTGAATTTATAAATATTGCAATTGTAAAGCAGAAATAAACAATAGAAACGAAAAATGTACAGACGAGAGGAAATATTACGAACTACGAACTACCGCATCATCACAAGATCGTTCTGTGACTCGTTGTTGACTCGTGACATAATACGACAATCGACTGTATGATTTTCCCTCAGATTCTTGATAACTGCCACGGTATACACAACCACACAACTAGTTTTCAGTTTTGCAGTTCACCATTTTGCCAAAAAAAAAAAAGAAGAAGAAACACGACAATAGTGCCGTACGCATGCGGCCCACAGGTTTTCAGTTGAAACTTCCACAAATCAACCAACAGCAGCAGTAGCAACAACCAGTTACCGATTTTTTACCAAGCAAGACCGTGCACACTTTGATGAATCGAGAAAATCTTGAAGCAGCCTACAGAGCCGAAAGTCGATCTTTTAAAGAAGAAATGCGCAAGCGAGAAAAAGAAAACGGACACGAGAGCCACGACATTTCAAGGAAGACGGTCGCTGGCCCACGTGGATAGAGCTAACATGAAACTAAAAAAAAATAGAATGTTCAAGTTATTAAAAGTAAATGAAAAAAAAATCATAGCCAAAGTCTCAATGCTCATAATCGTAATCGCCCGTGCAGATAACAAAGAAGTATAAAATATATAAGCAGCAGTAAACAAAAAGTACAGTAAAAAAAATGGAAAATAAGCAGCAAGAAAATGAATCAAAGTTGGATAAACGGAAATTTCAAAGGTGATCGTATTAGCATCGAAACAACCAAGAAGCTCAAAATGAATGAGCGCCAGAAAAAAAGGCGCCCATCTACTGGAGCACGACTACCGAAACGCCGATGTTAAATTTGCTAATTTTTGTAGGTTATTGTGCGGGACTAAATGAGTGCGTCCCCGATAAGCATTAAAACGTAAATTGGTCCTTGTCAACGCAAGTATCCTTTTTAACTAAAGATTGATCCTTTACATAAACAGAAGGCAAAAGCAACCTCAGAATGTCCCAATGCACTCGCTTTACCGACTTGAGAAATGTAAGATTTGCTTCCAAGTTCTCTCGATACCCTCTAAACTATAGTCTACCTAAAAATAGTATTAACAGATTAAAAAAAAACGAGAATCGATTACTTGAATGAGAAGAAAAGGACAACATAAATGAATTACTAATTAAACTATGATTATCATGAATTATTACCGATTATTATTGTATGATTGAATATGTATAATAAAATGCGCTAAATGATCTAGATTACGATTTAAAGTGCGAAGACGAAGAAAAATCCGGTACATTGCTATTAAAAACAAACCATCCACTGCGCGAAACGGTTCTGTGCACCGGTTATAACGGGTGACCCTATCGAAATAGGTCTACCTCTGATTTGTCGAAAATATTACGATATTTTTCTTTCGTGGATCGCGCGACGATACTAATGTCACGTTGCGTTTCTCCTCGCTTTATCGTCGTATGCATCCTTTTTTTCCAAAAGGACCGACGGATTTTCGTGTGAGACAGGTGAATGGGGACGCGAGCGTGTAATGACAGTTAGATGTGACAATGACGAGTGCGTATAGCAGTTTAAATAAAATAAAAAAAAAATAACTATTTAGCGCCAAAGCGTACGAAAATCCGTCGACTATGTGAGCGCACGCGATGCGCCCTGTTTGTAGCACCGGTGGGGATGCAACGTTTTTTGGGAAAGTGGTCGTTTCTTACCCATCATTTATACGCTAGCTTTTAACGAGACTTCTAAGTGTAATGAAATGAAAAAAGAAAAAACTCAGCATTAATGATATCTAACTATAAAAAAATATATATATATATATAAATATATAAATATGATTATATTATTGATATAACTTACGATTATGAACTATTCTAGTGGTATTATAAACGATGATAGTTAATTGATCTGTTTAATATTGAATGTCTGTAGACTACGGAGCGTTTGGAACTCTATGCTATCCGTTAAAGATAAACCCTCCCTTAACCTATGCATTATCGTGATCGACACTTACAACAAAAATAAAAACAAAACGAAACACGAAAAAACGTAAGCTAAATTTGATAAATTAGTGAACTAAATAAGATACAAAAAAGAAACATTAAATTATTCATAATTGCGACTGCGACATTTAATGGATCGAAAAAGATAAAGCTAAATTCTTATGCATGTAAGAGTCGAGGACATTATTAGTAACGCGATTTTATATTGAAAAACGAGGAACGAAATAAAACATTGAATAAAATATTCGCGAACGAGTTCATCGAGATTAAATTTATAAGCGATCACAATAAAAAAAAGTAATCCGATAGCAAAGGTCGATCATATGACCGTGAATAATGCAAACTTTTAGATACAATCCAGTTTTGAGTTTCGAAAAAAGTCATCCGTATTATCTTGAGTTAAAAACGTCGAAAGTGCCATAGCCTCAGGAGGATTTTCTGATCTACTCGAAAATCCCACACATGCATGTTCCGAATTTTCGCTCGACGCGATTATCGTGAACTTAGTTAGGCAATTTAAATGAAGTGCGCTAGTGCGCGCAAAACTACTACATATCAAATAGATCGAAACCATTCGAGTTGAGAAGGACTCGGGAAAGCTCGTTCTTTTGAATATAAGTAAAATCTTTGTGAATACTGTGTAGCGTGACATGGATTTTTAAAGTAACGAAAGTACAATTTGAGAAACAAATAATTCTTTTTCTATGATTGGTATGATAACGATTGGCATATATCATATATATATATAAATATAGATGAAGGAAAACAATGAAGCACGAAGTCCAAACCCTCTGCCTCTGTTTGTTTGCAGCAAGAGACGCGGCGACATTGCCGATATCACAGATTGTTGAGTTTACGTTATTCCTTAGCTAGCGAATTTCTTCTTTGTAAGTTTTCCACTATTTATTACTTAGCTCACAGTATTATTAATTATCAGTGACGATATGGCATGTGCTTTTTACGATAGCGACGACAAGTTGCATCACGGTGTTTCTTTATTAAAAAGCAAATTCGTTGTACCATGTAGTAGTCTAGCGCATTCTCGATGTTGTCCTCCGGCCCGCAATCGCAAACCTTAACGGAACTTTCAGGGAACCAACGTCGCGATGATCTCTCGCATCGAAATTTTTTAACGAATCGTTCATAGTGTCTAAGCCAATGAAACTGACGAGTAAGTCTGTCGGCCGCAAGTCAACCTCGATGATGCGCATGAATAATTAATCACTGCTTTGTATTTTTGAATATGAATCGTGCAGTTATTGAGATCACCCAACTGTTGATAGTTTGCCGTTATCAGAGGGTGTAAGGTCAATATAGGACTAAACAGTATTAACTTTATGATGCGAATTGTGGGAAAGACTTTACGTTCTTCCAAGAAATAAATAGAAAAAAAAACAGTTGTGTTTCTTTCCTTGAAAAGGGTTTCTCGAAATGTTCTCCCTCGACGCGATGAACATGTGATAAACAAAGAAAATGAATATAATGGAAAAAACGACTTAAACGATGTCAATATAGACCCAAATGAATAATACTGATAGCATAAACCTTAAAACACTCACACTGCACAACTCACTACACTACACTCGAAGACGCAGCCTCTTTACATTAACAATCCTAGGGGATCTCCACCTCGCCCTGTAATCATCTCTGTAGATGGTGCACTTCTGACCGCGACGAGCTTCATGATTCTCATTACGAACTTTACGCGCAATATATAGTTGTCGAACTACCGGTTTTCATTTCCAAATCTCCACATGTCAATGGCAAGTCAGATTATAGTGATATATCATTATAAAGCATAAAATTCGATACTGCACATAAATAAAGAGTAAATAAATATATACAGTACATTTACGAGCTGGTTACTGCATACCGTGCCACTCGTCCGTTGCCTTAGACTGACTTGCGTACCGGTCAGTCCACACAAATCACACACAAACACATCTCCATAGTTCTATATGTATATATGTACATGCATATACAGATATATATCTACTTGCCATTGCACCGCGACAGTCCGTATAGCACTATACCTTTTTAACGCATATATAATATTCTTTCGACGCGTCGTACCAGTCTTCGTTTCGAAATAATCCACACGCACACAGTCACAATGTTCGTCTTAGAGCACGATAACGGCTCGTGCGAATGAGAATCAAAGTCCAAGCTCGGTCGCTCGGTGCGCCGGTATATATATATATATATATATATATGTCGAAAAGGTGAGAAAAAGCTCAGCGCAAGTACGGAGAGATGTCCCGCAACAACCCCCCCAACCCCCCCAAAAGATTTTTCGTTCGACCCGGGCAAGTTTGGGCGAGCGCTGGTCCGGCTCTCAATTTTGAAATAGCCATTTCGACGAGAAGCGAAAAAAGTGAACTGACCCCCAAAACCCGACACAATAGAGGAAGGCAACCGGATCAAAATACCGCCACATAAAGTAACAGTTTCTCGCGCGGGACCCGGCCGCGGCTGCCACCAAATGATAATACTAATAAAAACTATTATATATAAAAGTAATAATAATGATAATGATAATGATTAAATATTCTACTTTGTGAAAACTCCTTGAAAAAAAAAAAACATAGATGGAACGAACGAGACGGATAATATGAATCTACCCTCGTCCACCTACACCCACGCCTCGTCCCAACCAATCCCCCCTCCTAAACCCAACCCCCTCAACCCCCCTCATGCTGCCTATATCGCGCGAGCCAGCTAACCCCCGAATCATTAGCGAAGAAAAAAGTAAGCGGCGTGCTTCGCGTATTCTCCGACGAGGTGCATAATGCCTCCGCGGTACGAAGAACGAGTAAATAAACTAACGATAATTGCGTAAGAGGAGGAAAAGCGACGGTAGAGAGAGAAAGAGAGAGACGGCAGAAAGATGAAAGATGGAGGAGAGCGAGAAAACTTTGGCTAGCCGCGGCGACGTGATGCCCGTTTAAGCGGGCCCCGCGCCCTATCTCACTCACAGCACACACTGGGCCGACTCGTCCGATAGAATGTGCCTTCAGTGTTGATTTTATACGAAAAAAATACTAAAATTATACAAAGGGGCCCGACATAGACCGAACGCCCACCCAAAGCCTGACTAGTGCTTGCCAGTTGCCCCCCCGCCAATTCTTGCCATCACCAAATCCAAACCTGTTGCATCGCAATACGCTCACCCCACACACACACACACACACATCCACATAATCACATGCAACTCTAATATACTGTAACTGATAACCCCGCAGACGTCTTTCAGAGATATCGAGTGCACAATTCGACGAAAGCTTGAGAGCTGAAGATTTTAATGTAAACGGAGATAATTCGAAAGTATGTTTAGAGAAAAAAAAGGAAGTCGCATCCTTCGTTGTAACTAACGACGGATTCCTACACGTGAATCCATGTAGAAAAAAGAAAAACACGGACACCGAATACACGTCACACTCAAACACACACCCACACACTTCCCCGCATATGCCCCCGTACGCATATGCGCCATTGTAAAGCAAAAAGACATCGAGAACAATTTTTGATTTTAGGCAAGGAGTTCGGAACGCTACTTAATTAAACGACCGAATGCATACCACGTATCTCGGATAACATCCAATTATTATGCTACAAGTATACTTACATAATATTAATATGTGTACTATGGTCTCTCCCACTCCCCGTTAAAAGAAAACTACAATCCCGCCCCGGTTGACGATGGTCATCTGCTCGGACGCCGCGCCAAGACTCGCGCGACCTGACCCAGTGCCAGCTCAACAAAACCGCTTGGTCACGGCCGCGCGTGCACTTGGCGTAGGCGTCGGCGAGGTGACCGACCCGTCGACGGTCCGTGAGAAAAAAGCCGCCCCCGCCCCCTTCCAAATACAAACGTAGATTTTAACCGCAATTAAATAATGAAGATGATGATTAAAGACGACGATTGACGGAGTTACGTAAGAGCTAAACTAACTAAACTACAAGTAAACTTATTAATTATTAACCATTAACAAGCAGTAAAGCAGTATAAACAATAAAGAAAAAAAAAACCAGTAATCATTGAATTGTGTGTCGACAACTACATACTACTACCTACCGTATATTGAAATAATAGCCGTATGTAAAAGGAAAAAACTTGTATTCTACCAGGTGTATCAACCATCCGCTCTAATAAGCAAGCGATTAAAGATTACTCCCCCGGATAAAAAAAAAGTAATAATAAACACCTATGGAAGATGGAAAATACTTACCCTCGAGACCCCCGATCCTTTCCAATTAACCCCTCCGATAACTTCCCGTAAAACCCCGTGAAATAAAAACCTACTTTTGACACCTCTTGAAAACTCTCTATACGAAACCCCGCAGCACAAAAAAAATAAATAAAATGAATCAAGCTCGACCAAGGTTATAGCCGATGATACCAAAAATGTAAAGCCAAAAAAGCAAGCAGTTAAACAATAGTCAGCCAAAACACTCAGCAAAAATTCAAAAACACAACAATAAAACAGACCAAACAAATAGCATCAGAGAAGCATCACAGGAAATACCAAAAAAAAAAATAAAAACAAAAAAGCAAACCACCAACAAAACCAAACACCACCGCCATCACAACCACATAACTGTATTAAACATAATTACTAGTGATCGTAGGCAGATTGTAAAACTTTGTTCACGTTGTACGCACATGTGTGGGGAGACCATGTAACTTTAGCTCCACCGCCTCACTCCGCGATCGTCTCGCGCGTCGATTCGACGATGAACGGGGGGCCCACCGATCGACCTATGTGCATTGTTTCTCCGGCTCTCGAGCGTCGAACGGCCCACAAGGATTGGTGGCGCCCTCACCTCTACGACTCGACGTGCGACGATCGACGCGTGTAATCCAAAATAAAATAAAAAGATATACTCACGCAACGCTTGGGCTGGTGCATATTGAAACGAAAAAAAAAATAAGTAATTAACAAAAAAAAAAAATAAAACGTAAGATAAGGCACAGCCTGCGCGTCTCGAGATGAAAAAATGGGAAAAAATTTTAATCGAATGGGAAAAATCCTCGAGACCTTTACAAGATAATCGCCCGGAGAAGCTCCACTTCCAGTCCTCCCAAAACCCCCTCTTTCCAACCTCCCCAAAACTCCAAATTCCGAGATTCAACTCCTACGAATCCCCCAGCAATCCAGCAAACCCTACCCCCATGAGTCCTTGATTACCTACGTGTTGTATTATCCGTTATTTTCGATATAATAATTATATAGTAACTAATAATATTTAATAATAATATGACGACGATAAGGTACGGGAAGATGTTTGGTCACACGCTATAAAAGAAGTAAGGTGATGATGATGATGAAAAAAAAATGAAATAAAAAAGAAAACGCGAAGGGAATTAAGAAATATACATGTACACGCATAACAAACAAGACGCTTCGCGCGACGACCCTCGACAATCTGTCCCAGGCTCGTCGCGCGTCCAGCCTCTCACTTAACAGAATAAAAAAAAAACACGTGTAGTCCGGGTTTCAGTAATATAAACGTAAAATGAATAAAAAAAAACCGAAACTAGTTGCCGTGCAGTTTAATAATAAAGAAAAAAAACGAAAACATACATACACATTAACACAACAATAATAATAACAGAACAGATAAAAAAATGCAGAATGCAGGAAAGAGTTAAGATTAATGAAAAAAAAATCAACCACCGACCTACCCGCGGGTCCGCTTCGTTTTTTCGCCTCGATAGGAGGGCCGAGGTGTCGCGTGTGCATTCGACGATGAATCCAAGCAAGAAAGAGAGATCGAGGAAGAGTTTAAGAAAGATAGAGAGCGAGAGAGAGCCCCAACAATGCTCCCTTTTGCATAATTGTTCGTTCGGTCATCGAACGACGGTGCTGATACTGTCCTCGTAGACGTTCTTTTTCCTATTACGAAAGGGCCACCTAAGTGATTTGTTGGGGCTGCTCTCCCCGTTATACGCGCGCGTTTACTCACACAGCGAAAAAAGCAACAAATAAAAGGGGGAAATAAAAGGATCGACTCATCGTCCAATGAGGATCGTGAGCACCTCGGCTCGCCAACAGGGACGAATGTTGCCTCGTAGCTGAACATTTTTGTACAGGATGAAAATAAACAGATGTAAAATCTTGAGTTACAGAGCAGCACTATACATACAACACAGATGATGTATATATTTTTACGTTACAGAAATATGCCTGCGCTAGCCAAGGCGTCAGGCGCCATAAGACTGGTTCTCATTTCTCATGACAATGCGTATATACAATGCCGTAATTTATTAAACATATTGTAATGTAAAACCTAACGATATTTGTATACAGTGAAAGGGTGCCATCGGACGACAGATCCATTGGTCAACAGGAATTTAAAAAAATGGAGTTAAATGAAAGAAGGAAAAAAAGAAACAGAAACTATGAAAACAATACAGTAAATAAAGCGAACGAAAAAAAGATGAAACTGCATTTAAATAAATGGGGCTGGCTTGCGCTTCGAGACACGCGGGGCACGCGACAAATATGCACGGACGTGGAGCGGCCGGGACGACTCGCGGCCCATGAACCAAGTGACATTCACACACACATACACACACGCGCGCAGCAGCAGACTAAATCAAAATTAGCCGGGACCTCGAGGTCGTCGGGTACAATCAAAGAGCGATCGTCCCGGAGCCGCTCGGCGTCTCGCGGCCCAAAACCACCGATTATACGACTAACCGTGTGATATTACTAACCCGATTCGCGCCAAACTTGAGGAAAAACAAAAAGGAAAACCTATAAAAGAGTAAGCAATTCCCTTTACGACAAGCCACACAACACTAATCGTTCCTTCGATACCGAGCTAAATTAACATCCTGATTTTCACATTAGGCCACTTCTTATTAACCCAATTGGGCTTTGATAAATAGCTGATGGACATACTAAACGGGCAGCGGGCTTGACGCAAAACGCCAAAATCCGCGGCGCGCCGCAGCCACGCGGCAGCCGCGACCCCCTAAATCGTAAAACGCTAAACTACACGAGCCAAATTGTGCGCAATCGTACCGCAGCTGCAGCCCCTGAAAGTAAAAGAAGCATAACGCGGGTAGGAGTCTCTGTAAAACGCCCAAGCGGCTCGATTCGCGCGAGGTCACACAACGATTTATCTCGCGCGATCCGAGACCCGGGCGCAGGAATCAATCCTAAGTTTTCGAATCCGTAAATGATAAATGAACAAAAAATAACAAAAAATACTAAAAAAGTAATAACCAAAAAACTATTCCTTGGGCCGGGAGAGCATCGAGCGAGCGATAAACGCAACGACTCGGCGGACGAATTATTATCGGAATTAAATAAAGGGAGCTCGCGCACACAGCTTTTCAGTCGACTTTTCACAATCGAACTGCTCGCTGGAGAGTACAATTTAACGAAAAGGCCTAAGCGAACGAATCAAGTGTGGCGCAAAAACATCACACCGACCAGCATATAATTCTTGCGACGCACTGTTTTTGCCGAGCTCCGTGTGCAAGTCCGCGCGTCGCCGCTCGCTGATCTCCCGCCGCGGGAACGCTAACATGACACAAGTTTTGAGTTACAGTGCAAGCGAACATCTGTAGAGCCATATACGTATAGTATGTTGTTGTATCTTACTTAAAAATGCAAAAAAAAAACGTAATAATAATAATATTTAAAAAACATAAAAAAGCGTAGTATGTGTACATTCGAAGAAGGATTATGGTTGCTTTTTGAGGGAAAAAAAAAGAAATTTCGAGAAGAGCCAAAAATAAAGTACATGGGGGAAAAAGAGTTGAAACCAGCAGCAAAAAAAAAGCGTGAGGGGATTTTTCTGCAGACACAGAGGCAGTTAAGAGAGAAAGAAAGAGAGAGAGAGAGAGAGAGAGAGAGAGAGAGAGAGATAGAGAGAGAGAGAGAATGTGCGCGCGAAAGGGAATAATCTAGAGGATAACGAAAGAGGGCGAGCACGATACAATGCTTGTGTGAAAGAAAAACCGAGAAAAAGACAAAAGAGACAGCCGATAGATTACGTGTTAAGGTGGACGAGCGATGAGCGCAGCTCAGCGGGCGATGGATATTAACTCAGGTTTCGCCCGAGTCATTATTTTGAGCGAGATTCAGGGAGGCGCAGTCACCAGCGTCTCGTCCGAAACGGGTGCAGGTAACTTTAGGTGTATAAAAAAAAGAGCTATTTCTCGTGGTTTAGGATGTTTCTAAAGAAATTATTGTAAAAAAGTTCTATTATAGACAGAGAAAAATTTAACGGGAAATTAAAGCGCGAGCGAAAGTGTTTTGTGTACGTGTACCATGAGATGAGCGTATATGTAACTCCACGAGCGAATGACACATTAAAACAGACGACTGTATGCGCAAATGAGCGTGCGAGTGGCGAGGTGGTTAAAAAGCCTGTACGTGAAAACAGTGAGTTGAGTGAGTGCGGAAGGGAGAGATGAAAAATAAAGTCTATTGTAAATTTTTGGAAGCGATCAGGCCGCTTGGTGACTGTTTCCCTGACTCGTGTATCGCGATGGAGGTGCGCGAAAAAATTAATGAAAAAGATAAAGAAAGGAGCCAAAAGGAGCTAACCATTTCGATGGCTTGGGAGCGCGGAGGAAGAGGGGGAGGAGGGAGGGAGGGAGGGGGGGG
>UELV01086941.1:0-16030 GCA_900490015.1 Megastigmus stigmatizans | reverse complement strand
GGGAGGGGGGGGGCGAAACACAAAGTCTCTTTTCTCTTCTTCTCGATATGCCGTATAGCTGATACAAAACGAAAAAATGTGTAGGAGACGAGTAAATCGCGTAAATAAGACTACAAGCACTTCACGGGCAACAACGTAGACTCGACGCGATTTTTAGATAACACAATATCCGGCGCCCCTGCTTATTTCGAAGGGAGAACGCATCTGGGTTTTTATATATTTTTGGCAACGATATCTCGATACCTACGATAAGATTTAAGCGCAACAAAAAAAATAAATAAAAAGAAAATGTCTAATCTAAAGGTGAGAGGAAGACGCTATGATGCTATCGCGTTTGTAAAGATTTCGACGGGTCTCGAAAATAATGACGATGAAAAAAAGGGGAGAGAAAAAAATAAATGAAAAAAACGAAGATGTTATGCGTGGGACGAAAGGGGGTAAAAAAAAAAGCGACGGTAAAGTTTAATATTTAAATATTCGTATCAAAACAAGAAATGTGTGAGGGCCTCGGAGTAATACCGGCTAGCGGCGATAAAGAAAGACACAGCTGACGATGATGATGATGCTGATTAATGATGATGATGATGAAGATGATGATGCTAATGATGACGATGAGTAAGAGAGTGCATGATAATGGAAGAGACGGCGCGAATGGATTATCTAAAAGAAATAACCAAAAAATATTAGCGAGAAAGCGAGATGGAGCGTGTGAGCGTGTGAGCGAGAGAAAGAGAGAGCGAGAGAGAAAGTGGAAAAAATGCGGAAACCAAAATAGGTGGGGCCGAACTACTAAAAAATATTTATAGTATATGGCTACAAGTACAAATTACTTCGATTACTGAGCGTAGGTGTATTGATGTGTGAACAAAATTTGGTTGGCCGGTGACCGTTTTTGGAACCATCATACTGCGTATCAAAGTATGTAAAATTTATTGAATAAACGCTAGCGTACTACGATATACTGTAATCTAATAATGTAATATTGTAATGACGAGTCTAAATGAAGAAGTTAATTTGAAGTTTAGGAGCGCAAGCGTGAGAGTGCACGTGAGTGAAATAAAAAAATAAGAAAAAAAAAGACAAAGATGATAAAAAAAAGAGAGACAAAAGAGGTTATTGTGCATACGATCGAGAGTTTACGCATTTATTTGTCTTATTATGGATATGTACGATTTTAAATGTCACCGCGTTTACGGTCACAATGCCTCACTGTCATTATTATTGTATAATTGCCCCATGAATCATTGCGTGATTATCATTGCGGTTACTATGATTCTCATTGTCATGATTGCTACGTCGAATATTATATTTATAAAAAAAAAAAAATATTGTATATGACGTCAAGAGAGATAAGAAAAAAAGCGAATATGAGTTGTACACACTTTCGAGAATAAAAAAAGAGACACATTGTATTGTATATGTTTGGACAAAATACCGGCGAGTCATTCAAGGAGGGAAAGTAAATTCATAGAAAAAAGTCGACAGAAAATAAAAATGCTGATTTTACTAAAGAAACTAAACGAAATTAATAAGCTAAACGACGAGAAGACTACTAAAATGAGAAAATTCACACACGAAATTTTTCTGTATGATGAGGACCGCGCGCGGCGGCCGACGGCGCTATAATAATTATATTGTATCATTAAAGTGTATAAAACAAAACAAAAAAGAGAAAAGAAGCAAAGACAAAAAAAGCTGGACACGCTTCAGTGTCGAGATCTCGTTTGACTCTCGTTTTCATGATTGTTCGATTTCGGAGAAAGAAAGGAAAAAAACATTAAAAAATTTACCCCTCACGATGTTAGATAAATAATGAAAAAAAGGTAAAAACTAAAAAAGAAACGAAAGAACTTACAGTATAAGCGACAAAAAGAAGTCATAAACTTTGAAAGGCCAAGAAACTCGCCCACCCCAAGCAAGCAGCAGCGGCGCGCTCCCCCGACGCCTCGCGAAATTCTATTTTTGTAAGCATATTTCTATAAAGAAAAAAAAGGTATACTAACGATACGGCAAAATTTTACTATTCCTAGTGTGGTGAAAACGAAAATTGAACGTTTAGATTTCGTTAGTATAGTGTAAAAAATTAACGATGTCTAGGTCCTATTCGTGTACTTAAAGGTGGAAATAAAGGAAAAAAAATAAAAAGGTAAACTAAATAAAAAATTATATGTCGGCGGCGCGTTGTAGGTTGTAAAATTGTACATAAATTGCGAGAGGAGGCGCAGGGGGTAGGCGCCCCGACTCTCGTTCCTGGAGCGCAGGCGAGCTTCGGGCCACTTTTATTCCCTCTTCCCTACGAGGACGCGAAAATAATCCACTCACACACAGAGCAAACCTTTAACGAAGAGCAATTAGCGTTCTCGAGTAGCAAATTTTTCGAGAGAAAGCAAATGAAAATAAATGAAAAAAAAAAAAAGAAAGAAAGAAAGATGAGGAAGAAACAGAGAATAATAAACGACAGCGAAGCTGCAAAATCTTTTGAAAAGTCGCCGAAAGGCCGTCGATCCGTGTCCGCAACTACGTCACAATGCAAAAATTTTCGAACGTACCGTCCAGTGGCCGGTGGCCGCGGCTTCCCGATCCTCCCCGCGACTCTCTTCTTCGCTGACTCGCAACTCTCGCGCTCGCACAAAACAATCTTATGTAACTCAAAGCGAGAGGCAGCGAAGGGGCATGGGGAAGGGAAGTACAGGTCGCGAGGTCGCGGCTACTTTATATAATATATATACCGATTCAATAGTTGGTCCACTTTCCGTGAAAAATTTGCGTTGGTCGTTATATGAATGTTTGCGTTGAAGGCGGGACGGTACGCGCCAACTTGTGTTAAACGTGCCTGCGATCGAGGACTCGGGTGCACCCAAAACGGCCCCAAAGCCCATAGGCGCTTTTCGTGCACTGCCGCGCGACACCCGCGTCCCCGATCTCCGCACCAAGCCCCGATCCTCTTATCCTCGTGTTCTTTGATTGTAAGACTAATTCCGTGCGTTAACGTTGATTATATTGTAATTTACATTTGTACATGTTTGTGTGCCAGTGTGTAACAACCGGCCTCCACCCGGGCCTTGTACATACTCACGCATGAAAGGCCACTCTATAAGAAAAAATATGATGAAAAAAAATATGATACACACGAAGTGCTACACCAAGATTATGAGAGTGTAAGTGAATGAAAATAAGGAGTGTGTTAGCGCGAGAAAGTGTGTGAAAATTGTGACGAGTGTACGAGATGAGCGCGTGTGACAGCGGAGCGAAAGGGAGAGAGATCGCGTGCGAAAATCCGTAAGAGTGAGTTAGAAAGTGAGAACGAGAGAAAGAGAGAGAGCGAGAGAATAAATTTGAGAGAGAAACAAAAACGCAAAAAATGTGAAAAATAAAATAATAAAGGAGACACGGAAATATCATGTGAAAAAAAAATAATAAAAAAAAATAATGTGAAATAAATGGTTAAAAGGAAAAAAAAAGAAAGAAACGAGATAAATAAAAAAAAACCAGAACACGCAATAAAAAGAAATATACAGCCACAGAATCCTGAATACACAATTACACAATCGGACAAGGCATTAATACACACGGGACACACACATATGCGAGACACACGATATTATATATATACGACTCCATAGATGAAGGCGCGGCACACTCACATAGTGTCTCTCGGATTGTTCCACAAAACTTTTCATTCGAGTTTGCTTCAAGAAACCTTCTGTTTTCTAATGTATGACGTGTTGTTGTCGATATATAAAATAAACTTAATAAAAAAATATCTAACCTCGTCTTTTCATTATTTTTAAATCCACCTATCCGCTGCATACGCGGTGCACACACCCACTAACCCGTCCTATCTACCTATAATTCCCACGTACATCCTTGCGAACGAGCACGACAGAGAGAAAGAGATGGTAAGACAAAAGAATGCTGCTGCTGCTGTAACAACTATATAAGAGTTAAAAACCGAAGGAGAGAGAGAGAGAGAGAGAGAGAGAGAGAGAGAGAGAGCGAGTGTGCTTTTTATAAAAATAGACGGTGCGGCGGTGCAGCTATAGGCACGCGCACCGAGGGCAGCGCTGAGAAAGACGTCACTAGCATCTTCTAAGGCCTCTCCTAGCGATGCACAGAGCGGCGGCGGCCGGCACACACCAACCACCTACCCACGGCCACATAGTTTCTCTTGCGCGATGTGCAGGAGACCTTAAGCTGTTCACTTCATTAGGTCTGTAATGGGAGAGAGATGACACACGAGGAGCTGAGAGCATCGCCGCGGCGACGCCAGCGCGGCACTTTAACGCCTCGGGAATCTAACCAATGAACTCGTTTTCACGCCCCAAGAGCTCCTATCTTGACCACCACTAGCCACTTTCTCTCTCTCTCTCTCTCTCTCTCTCTCTCTCTCTCGCTCTCTCTCCCGTTCTCTTTCCCTCTCTCACCCTCTCTACTCTTGCTGTGGCTTCTATAGCCAGCGCTAAAGAGAGAACGAGAGAGACTGAGCCCTTTCTCAAGTCCTTCTCTGTACATATACGAAAGGCTGCCGGTATAAGAGAAATAGACACACGAGCTCCAAGGCGTAAGATAGTGATAAAAATGCATAGAACGATTCGCACCGACAGCGGCTGATATATATAGAGCGCTTTGCGACATTCTTTTATTTTTTATTCGCCTTGTATTGTAAGAATTTCTGCTATTACGTTGGGAACAGTTGCAAAAATCGCCAAATATCTTACGTTTAATTAACTCTAATTATTTTACGCGAGTTAATTGATAGTGAATCAGAAGTATTATTTCTGTTATGTGAATTATAAAGAATTCAGTATTATTATTATGTTTTCTTGATTCTATAATAATGTAGTTGTCAGTGGAATCAACCACTTGGGTACTTATGTTTTATGATTAAATTTATAACTAATATTCGTTTTAAAATAGAAAAATTTGTACAAATCATTTTACTTTCAAGTTTTACAGTCTTATATTTTTTGTTAAATATTCCCTATGAGACCAAATATTTGTTGAATTTAATTTCTCTACGATAACTTGGTAAATATTTTTTTATATTCTAAATAACATAACTGATGAAATTGAATGAGTGACCAAGTAACTTAATATTTAAATATAGGAATTATTCGAATCATTTACGACATTAATAGGTACATTTTAAAGTTTGATTCATTATATAATATATTAATAATTCATTGGTGCTTGCTCTGGCACAGGGTAATGGTTGTAGCAAATAATACTTTGATAAACTATATACTACTTATATAAGAATCCCAAAATTTTCTCCGTGAAAATTTTGTGGCGAGTCTATATTTTTCATATTTAAAAGATTTGATTTCTTTTCTGTTCTCAGAATAACAAAACTAGAGAAGGTGTAGCCAATTAAAGTTCTTAGGCGTCGGTATTGTATAAATACCAATAATCACAGTATATATATTAACATAAAAAAATTTAAGTCACTTATAACTTTTTAAAATATTTTAGATGAAAATATCTACGTTTCAATTGTTTTACATAATTTATCGAAATACGAGTACCAAGAATAAAAAAAACGCAAACGCAAACAAGTATAAGCAGGTTGTGTATGTTATAATAAATTATCTAATAAATGTTTCAGCCATTATTGAAACTGTTTTAAAAATGAGTACAAGAGTAATAAGTTATAAAAACCTAATCTTTAAACCTTAAAAAATAACGCATTAATTGATCAAGAACTTTTAATAAATAATGTCTTAACTATAAGTAATAAAAACTCTTGCAGACGTTGTTAATTTTTATAAGCCACCATTTATCAAAACAGAAAAAGAAAATATGACAATAGTAAAAAAGAAACGGTACCGTCGCGGACCCGATTTCTGAAATACATTAAATGTAACATTACTTTCATTATTTTCATCTTCCTTTTATCTTTCATCCGTCACAATAAAACTATATTATTAAATAATAATAAATTTAAAATAATCAATTTAATAAGAAAAAAGCAAAGGGAACAGTTTCTGATCAGCCACTTAAATGCGTAGTAGTAATATTAGATCAAAGCGGACCTAATTTCTGATCAAAATTAGACATTGAATAAAATAAATAGTTGCGAAACGTATTGTATACAGAAGACTTATTAACCTTTAAAAAGCGGTGTTGGTAAAAATTTCTGCCACCTTGCGCACATCAATATTTTATGTTTTTTAAACAAAAGTCAAGGATACCTCCAGCATCTTTTTTATTATTTATCTCGTAATCAGCATCTCAAAAAACATGGGTATACCAACTTTGAGGGTAAAACAGTGGAAAAAAAAATTGATCTAGAAATATTGATTTTCAAAGTCAGCTTGACCTTGAAATATCAATTTTCAAGGTCAAGGGAACCGTCAGCATCGTCTTTACTATTTTTTTCGTGTTTAGCGCACCAAAAAGCATAGGTATACTAAATTTGAGGCTAAAATGGTGAAAAAAAATATTTTTTACATTGGTTTTTCCGTTGCGGACGGGGGTGGTAGAAATTTCTACCACCTGTCAAGTCGGGCATTTGGTTTGAGTAGTTCGGTGAAGATTTATGAAAATTTCGGGGAAAATCGACACTCGATTGGAACTGAAATTTCCCCGCCCTCTAAAGATTATTCAATAAATGATAATGGCAATCGAAACATAATTATAATTCATTATAATCTAAAATCAAATTGCTGCTATAATATTATAAATATAACGATAAATGATAAGAAATTGGGTCATAATCAGAAATTGGGCCCGTAACTGTATTTTTAAACATAAAAAATAAACGAAACAATTAAATCTGATTAAATATAATAACTTTTGTTTTAAAAGAATAAGAAAAATAGAAAAAATATAAGATATTATTTGAGTTTTTTTATTTTTTCCTTTTTTTTTAATTGCTTATATCTTAGAAACGAATTAACTGATTTTAAAATTTAATAGTTTAAATTTTTTGTTTTATCTTTCATTTTTTTGAATTAGCTAAATTACTAATAAATAACAATCTCAAAAAATCTAATTAAACATAAAATTTCACAAAGAATAATTCATTATAGATCTGCTATCCAATCAGAGAGAAGCATGATTTTTTTCATGAATACACAATATTTTTTAATAAATAAATGGTTTTAATATTTTTGTTGAATATTAAATAAATTATTTTACATTATAATTGAAGTACCAGTTATTTATTAACAAAAGATAAATTTGAAGTCGTTGAATTGTATAAAAAAAATATATAACAACCATTAACAAAAACTAAGACGATAAAATTTTCAGCATCAAATCAGTTTTACTTTTACTATATATTGTTACTGAATATAGAGCTTAAAATATACTTTAAATAAGTAGTAAAATACATAGTTGAAAATATTTTATAAAAGGTGAAATTTTTTTATTTCACTTCCCACCATTTCAGAACTAAGTCGAGTGATTCAATAATTACTCCATTTATTTATTTTATGTAATCTCATTTCAAAATTGTTCAACTTGTAAAATATAAACAAGAAATTAGTCTTCAATGCAGCGAATATTAAACAGCCAGGGCCCATTGTTAGGGGAGCGAAGTGGTTGATTTAACGCCTAGCGATCCTACTGTAGAACACTTGAAACTACTCGAGATGTGCATTCGTTGAACGCGTAATGGAGCCCCGTCGGTAAGCACCGTTTTTACATTTTTCATCTCATACAAGTGGTAAGTGGTTTTACATTTAAAATTTTAATTTGGTAAATATGCTTTATTACGATGACAAATAAAAATATTTCATTTTAAACTTCATATGTATATAAATATTTATAAGTAATACAAAAATGGCGTCAGAAACTTTATTATATTTTACAATTTCGTAGAATGAATTTATTAACGTTGAGATTCTTCTTTATGTTTTAAAAAGTTTAAACAAAATATTAATTATTATTTATCATTTACATAGTTATTGTTTTATAAATCTGCAATAATTAAAAAATACGTTTGGTTCATATACGTTCCTATACCTATTTTCAATATAAGTATTCAATTAGTTTTAAAACATTATTTACACAAACGATTGTTGTTAACGTATTTTTCATATTGGTGGTCGTCGGTACGACAGACTTCTACTTGATTGACGGTGTTTCTACGAATGACCACTATGGTCAGCTCACGGATGGTAAATATGTTCGAGTCAAGTGTTTCTCTACGTAAACTAAGTTTGCTCGCTTCTTGACCGCAAACAGATGTCGTTCTAGCACAGGAGTTTACTCTTACAATACTTTCAAGAGAAAGCTTATGAAGCGCAAGGATTACAAATGGCACTTCTCATTAAAATACGACTAAATTCTACTGTTCCCAAATTTAAGAACATATAATAAAGTTTATATAAAATAGAAAAGAATTTTCGATTTGTTGCATCGAAATAAAACAGTGATGTAAGTAATGCAATATTAAAAGGCTATGAAAAATTAAATGTAAACTAAGATTATAAAAACTAGATTATTTCATAACTTATCTTTTTATAACTAATAGCTAATCTTTTCACATTAGAATAAATTTATTAGAATAAATAAATTAGAGCCTAAAATAACTAATCTTTTCATGTTAGAATAAATTTATTAGAATAAATAAATTACAGCCTAAAATAACTAATTTATTCATATTAGAATCTCCACTTCCAAAAGTGTGTACCTAACATTTTAAAATTGTTTACTATATTGAAACCTTTAATTTTTTATGCGTACTGTTGAAGAAAAAAGTTTATAAGAAATCTAAAAAGTCCAAAATCTAATAAAAAAATATATTTTTTGCATTGTTAGGTTCGGAAAGCCATTCCAAAATATGAAAAAGCATAGTACGGTCACGGACCCCGTTTTAGATCACTCAAGATTTCTTCATGTATGCTTTCTCCCTAGAAAATAAAAAACAGATCAAATATAATTTAGCTTTTATTATTTTCGCACATCAAAATTTCGTCTTTTATTTGAAATAATACAAATATGCACACAATTATTGCTAAATTAAAATAATTCATTGAACAAAAAAAAAAGCAATTGAGTAGCGTGAGTACCTAATTTTTATTCAACAAATCTAGTTTCTGCTCCAATTTTGACTTTGTACAAAATAAATAGTTGCAAAAAGTAATAAATAAAAAATAAACATTAATCAAATAAATAGTAGTAAGAGCGAAATAAAATTATAGTAAAGAGTCAAATTGTAAATATAATGAGAAAATAGGGAAAAATGGTCAAATATCAATATTTACTCAGAAACCAGACCCATGACATTATATAAAGATTTACCATTTTTAATATAATTAGTAAATGAATGAAGCATCTAAACAGATAAGAAACATAAAAATTTCGACAAGTATACATTTTTCGTATTTTTAGATTAAGAAAGTCATTTAAAAATATTTTAAAGAATTTAAATAAATAAAGCATAATAAAAAATGGAATACTTAACGCAGAAAGTAAAATAAACTTGTCTTGAATGATGAAAAATGTACAAAAATTCAACATAACTCATTTGCAGTTCTAGTATAGATTAACTATTCTACAAAAAGCTGAAAATTTGAAAAAAAATTTATAATGTTAAAAAACTTTTTTTTTTATATAAAATTCCCAAAAGATCCGAAAAAGTGACTTTTGGTGATTTTGGGTGTGACTTACCAGACCCTGCAAACCTGCCGTAAGGGATTATTTCGGGGGGAAAGCTAGGAGCCATGTCCTCTCACACCTGCTTTGTGAATGCCAGTTAACGTGGAACTGTTTACCAATGTCCGTCTACATGTTGTACATGCCCATGAAGACAGTTGCTCTCCGCCATTCTGTTTATCCTTGAATCGTCGAACCAATAGTATCCGGTGTGATGCGTCCAAGACAGTCTTCTTCGAATTTCTCTATTTTGCCATTTTATCTACAACAAATGCAGATGTTATTGTGCACTGCTGGTGGAAAACCACAGTGGTCAGAACCTGAATCAATCATCTTTCCCATTTTGTGTAGGTAGAAGCGAAAAAGGTCATATCCCGTTAAGAATCAGGAGAAAAAATAGTCCAATTCACGTGCCTCTCGGTGTAGCTAGGTGACTAGCCGTCTAATGATCCTGGTTGGTCACCGACATTACCTTCATTTGTGCTACCGAAACTCCGTGATGTCATTTCTGGTAGCTTTTGACAGACGTCCCGCTTTCCCAAAGCAGATTTCTGTTGTCAGAGAAGAGCTGACGCTCATGGTCAAGGAGATCTATCAAGATAATAATCTCTATATAATTGAAGTATTATAAAATGATAAAAATTAACAATATGTTTTAGTGGTTCGCATATATTTAAAGTTTGGATCGGAAAGTACCATTTAAGTCTTTGTAAGTTACTAGAAATCCTCCTTACCAGCAATAGGTCATTGTCATACTTGTACATGGTAATATATCAGTACTATTACTCAATTTAAATATACCAAAAAGCTCTTATATCTGTTATAAGTACATATGGATTCAATTGCATAAAATGTAATTATTTAAAATTTCTCGCTTGAAAAATATGCTTAAGGAACGCTCGTTCGATTCATACAGACAACGCGGATTTCAATGTACAGTAAATCTTCATAAACTCTTAAAATGACCTTTCACAAATACCAGAAATAAACGGTCCGCTTTACTGCAGAAACATTCTATTGACCGGTGCGAAAATTAAAAAGAATCACTACTTTCGAGCACTCAACGCCAAATGACAGAATACCGAGGCGAAGAAAAAAAAAATATAAATATCATCGTTATTCCTTAATAAGAGGCTCATTCACTTAGCATAAATATTTATGCAAAGCTCATTAAAATCTTGCGCATGTATACTTTTTGCAAACAAATTATGATCTTGCGCGTGTCTGCGTCGCGGGCCGCGTGATAGTGCCAAGAAGTATTAAACATCGCGCTTTTTCTCTTCTATATAGCGGCGAACACTTGGCTCTGGACTGCACTCTGCACGCTCGCACTCACACACGCACATGCACGCGCGCTCACTCACACCAAATATATATATATATATATATATATGAATAAATTACAGTCTGTAGCTGGCTACACGTGCACCGATGCGCATACAAACTCGACACATTGTATCTCTGCTGCTGGTAGCCGCGGGAAATTCAATTAGCCTTTTAAATCAATCGCTCGTACATATAATATACGTATCCGCAACTTTGTTGGTACTACGATATGTGATTGACAATAATTACTTGATAGCTCTACGGCCCGAGACGATTTTGATATTATGATGTAAGAGAGGGAGATAGACTGAGAGAGAGGCTGGCTCGGTTTGAATCTGGGAAAAATTCAGTTTGATCGGAAAATCAATTCGAAAAGTGAAAGTCCGAAAAGGTTATTCTAATCGATTTGCACTGTGAGCATTACGGGGATCATTATAGGCAACACGTGAAACGGAATGTGAGATACCCTGGGTATTCTCGATAACATGCAACCGCTTCTTGATTGTTGGTGTTTTTCTTTCCCTAATATTGAGTCATTACACTTTATACAAGTGCACAGATATCTACGAACGAAGATAAAATCTTGTGGTTGATAAAAATAGACGCATAAATTGTTTTTATTACACTAGGAGAATGAAGAAACTCACAGATGATTGCGTATAACTGTTCTTTGTTAATAATTGTAGTTCAATAAGGTCAAGTATATAATTTTAACTAAATTTATAAGGTAGCGTCTATCAACTATATTAAAATGTGATATTAAACGATATTATGTATATCTATATTATCCATGAATTTTAAATATATTACGATAATTATCAAAGATCAAATAAAATTGATAAATGTTTAGAAATGCAATATCATTATTGTAATTGGCAGAAGTTCAATGCAAGTGTTCTGAACTAAAATTTAAGAACGAACCTTTTTTCACTGAGTCGACGACATGGTACCAGAACGCGTATTCCGGAATGTCAGCCAAATATTATAATACAAAATATAATAATATATATAATTAAAGTTTCTAATAATCTTGACGTTTATTAGAAACTCTTTCACATTTTTACATAAATTAGCCATATTTATGCGTATATGCGCACCTTACATTATTGTCAAAACATTTGAAGTAAATATGCTTAATTAATTTATGCTATCATTTTGTAGAAAATTTCTAAAGATGAAAAGTACTAAACATAGAGGTTAGAAACATAAATGCAATTACTATATAATTATTTATAATTAAGTTATCAATAAAAATAATTTCATATATACAATTTAACAAAATAATTACTTAATATGTACATAAAAAAATGTTAAGTTTTCAACATTCTCATTCTTTAATTATTCAATTTACAAATATTCAAACTTATTCATGTACGTATTCGAATGATTCGTGTCCTGTCATCACCTTTTTATACGGGTAAATACATTTACTTTTAATAAATAAGAAACCACAGCGTTATCCACTGAAATTGACACAAACCTGCTCCGAAAGTCTTTGAATGCTCACGAGGAATGACTATGTAGACTCGAGTGTTTCGCATACGAGATTACATCAAGCAAAGTCAAAACGGAAGCGGCGTAACGAATAATCAAGCAGCGAGGGCACGCATGAGCAAAATGAAGGAATACGTGATAATGGAAAAGGGCTCAGCGTTCGTGCGCAACCATTGAATCGGAAAAAAAGTCTACGGCATATTGAAGCACATCGACACGGACAGAAGGAGAGTGAGAGAGGGAGAGACAGAGAGCAGTGAGCTTACGCGCGATACGTAGCGCAACAGAGCAGATGCAAAATTGTCTGTCATTAAACATAACCGGTTTTTCGGGCCACCCTGCAGGCGCCAATGCTTCTCCAAGTGTATCTACGATTCCGATCATCGGAGCAAGTGGAAAGTGAACAGAGCGGTGGTGCAGGAGTAAACGACTGAACAAGAGAGAAAAAGAGTGAGAGAGAGAGAGAGAGAGAGAAAGAAAGAGGGTAGACAGAGTAAGAGAATTTACTTGGTATTCTTTTATCTGTATCTGGTTGTACTTGCGCAAGGAGTACATATGAATACACTGTGTAAAAGAAGGAATTAACGCACGGGGCATTTGTATTTTGATCGAGAATATCGTCACCGAGCTCTTTTACATATACCCGATGCTTCTACAGTGCTCACAATATCGGGAGAAAAAGAAGAGAGATAGAGAGAGAGAGAGAGAGAGAGAGAGAGAGGAGGAGGAGGGGGGGGAGTACTCATCGTGATGACCCTGGCGTTTATGAATATAAGTGTAACGCCCTCTTTATGGTCTTTATGCAAATTTCGTCAAAAGATACCGATAAATGCTTAAGTGGAGCTCATAAGCTTTATCAAAGGGGGTACTTCAAAACGTGGAATTTATTGGAGAAAATCGTTCAGAAATTCTTTCTCGTACTTTATAATTCACTCTGATTTCGCTCGCTCGTATTTTCTTTCAGATGCTTAATTAATGTTACAAAAAGAAAGAAATTGTTTGTTTCGCAGGAATGCAATGTGGCTATTACAACATTTGTACAATATAGAGTCTTTTGCATACGTTTCAAAATAAATGTGTATTGAAAACATTCCTTCTATCGCATTTAATTACAAGTAATTGTTAAACATTTTTCTGGAAATATAAGACAGATAAAATATGTCCGAAACTTTGTTGTGCTATCGAGGTAAGTATTCGGTCGGGTTACTTAAAAAAAGTCGATAATTTTATTTTATCACATAATTTCTCTGTAGATTAGAAAAGAATTAATAGAACAAAATATTTGTGTAGTATATATTCCAAGTGTTTTTAGTAGCTGTTATTTACGTTTATAAATCGAAATGATTTATACTGTTTATTTTCAAAATTGATTATTTTTCAGACCGGTATTTCTTTGCACAAGTCTTAACGAAAAAAGCTAATAAGCATATTTTGATTGTATTACTTATCCATATTCAATTAAATTTTTTTAATTTAGATAAATTAAATTGCATGTGATCTGCATATTTGCCCAGTGGCGCAACAATTAATCAAAATTAGAGGGATGTCCAAATGAACTAAGGAAAATTTCTCAGAAAAAAGGTCCAGTTACAGAGACATGATACTATATTTCTATATTTCAACAAATTAATAAAATTATCTTTTTACAAATATTATACTTTATATAGTCTTTTTTGTATTCGAGTTAAGCATTTTAACGTCCAAAAATGGTTCTTCGATCATTATATTTTAGATTCAACTATAGATAATAAATAAATTATAGAACTGGTAGGTGGTTTATTTGATAATTCATACTGTGCTTCGCTCCGCCAAATTATTGTTTTAAATAATAGTTAGACTGATGATTTAAATATTTTTCTACCGATAGCATTTTTATTATAGTCTTACATATTGTTATAGTAAACATTATATGAGTTTAAACATTATTATAACAAGCTGTTGTGTGAAGTTGATTGCTGCCTCTGTGTAATCGCTCAAAATTTAAATTGAATTTGAACTATACTGTATATACAAAAACATTATTAACTTAAAATTAAACATCAATGAATTATATTCACGTGTCAGAAATAATAAAAAGAATGACGGCTTTAAGTGTGCATACATCGATTGTCCTATTATCAATGGGAATGCGATAAAGTGCATAAAGTGTATCAGGAATTTTCATGAAAAATGAGCGACAAATGCAAATTGTATTATAAATAAAACATGAAATGGTGATGTAACCTCGTTTTCATGTTATCAGTATGCACAGAGACTGCTATATAGAAGTGCAATAAATTATGAAATTGATTTGAGTACTTTAGCTAAATCTACGACCATTTCACCAGATTTGTTGGAGTTTATAAATACGGTGCTCAAATGTTATGTTGATTTAATAAACGATAAACTTACAAATTTACTAAAAATACTTGAGCCTATTTGTACAACTATAAATGGACATTATGAAATACTTAAAGCACACGCTAAAAAGATATCTCAACTTGAAGAAACAGTCAATACTATTAGTACAACTCTAAAGGATTCTAAAAAGAATGATAAAATTTCAAATGGAGAGAATATTAAAGATATAAATATTGCTGAAAATCAAAATACAAGCAATAGGCTGCGTGCATCGGTAAAGTGGGGATATGTGAAACTATGCCAGCGCTCGTAGTGAGAGTAATTCAAAACGCAATACCCCCTAATACATTTACGGAATACAGAAACAGTACAATAAACTCGTTAAACCGTTTATTTAGGAGACAAAAATTATTTTTGAGGTGTAGAATTTTTAGATAAATCTTAATCAATTAATTATAAGCAAGTATCAGACGTAAATACGTTTCATATAAGTAACAGAACAAGTGATGTATACCGTAAAGTAGGGTTCGGATTGCAATCATGCACTTCGAGTCCGAAACAGAAAACGCTACTTATCTATTGCTTATATATACTATAATCAATTTGCTTGGGAAAAGGAACTGTAAGTTAATTAAAATAACATCTGCGATGTTAATTATGTTTTAAATTGGACTATCATGAGTAGAAAATAAGTTTCGTCTAATCAGATTTGGTTAATTTATTATTCAAATCGTAACATCATTCAATTTTGTCATTTTTACTACTTTCATGCAATTCTCTAAACTTAAATATTTTACGGTATAATTTGCTAAATACGACACAACAAAACTTATTTTCTACTTATCTACCGCAACTTAAAACAAAAATATACAATCTTATTGCTATATTAGCCAACTTATAACTTTTTTCCGAGTGCGTCGATATGAAATACTATTTTCAGTTTTGAACTTGTGCGTGTTTTTTCAACTGGTGCTAGAAAGTTCAGTTTTATATTAAATATTATATTATTATATATCACTTTTTGACAGAGTTTGTCATAATATTCTAAATATTAAAGATTTATATTTGATTTTATAAATTATGCACGCCTTCTCGATCACTTATTAATATATAAGATGGTCTATTTATTTCTGTTTCCTATACTTTCATTCATATAATATGACATTCATATATATATATAACGAAACATTATTACATAATACTAAATTATACCATAAAATTAACTTTTAACCCTTAAATGACACTGGGGGTCCGAAAGACCCCAGAG
>UELV01086908.1:0-12831 GCA_900490015.1 Megastigmus stigmatizans | reverse complement strand
GTTTAGTGCACATTTGTTTCAAGTCGTAACTGCATAACAAGAATTTTTCGAGATTAAAATATCAAGTTTTTGAAAAAAAAATTTCATTATCACTCAATTTTTTCGAAAAATAAGCAATGATTTTTTTAATCGATATCTAGAACAATTCTGGTGACGGTGTTTGAAAGATAAACCTGTCAACTATCAAAAATACTATATTTGGAAACTTTTTCGGGACGTTTATATCAAATTATATATAGCATCCAAGTTACAGAAAATGTTTTGTACTTCAGGACAGCCCGCCACCTGATATAACATAAAAACTAAAAAGTCCCACTGGGGGTAAATAAAAAATTAAAAAATTGCCACATATATATGAATGGTGGCATATCGGTTCCCAATATAGGGGTGCACAGCCAAATAAATAAACAGAAAAGAAATGCTTTATTCCATATTTGTATTATTCACTTATTTATTTTAACTAAATCATTACAGATTCAAAATAAATTTGATTATTATCGTATACGTACTTCTCTAAATCATATTATTTTAGTTTTTCAAATTATTATCGTTTATTTACTATTTGTTTTTATTTATTTGGTATTTTCAAGCAAAAATAATTTATTTTATTTTAGTAACATTTGTGGGTGTTACGTACGTAAGTGATCCCCGAAAACGAACCTTTCGTCATCAAGGGTGGATGCCCACGGATATAGGTAATTGTGTCCCTCACGGAGAATCTTAGTTAACTGCAATTTTTTATACTGATGATAAGTACCATTTTGTCACCGGAATTTAAAAGGTGAGATTTCAAACTATCGGAAGTACTATGTTTAGGATTTTTACTAAGGCGTTTATATAAAAGTTAGAACATCGAAAGATAAAAAGATTAACTGAAAATCTCGACGTTAATAGGTTCTAAATTTTTGTAGTCATTTCCAAATTTCTATATTTCATATTTATATAAAATTTAAATTTTTAAGAAAATATATTTCTCTTCAATCTTAATGACTTTAAATATTTATAGCGGACAATTAATCTTTTCAGATGAAAGCTGATAAAAAATCGCCACCTATTGAACAGCTCGGAAGTTATGATGGATGTTTAAATAGTCAGAAGGAGAAACTTGTAGCTTTTAATAATGAAAGGATACAATACTGGATCGGTCAAGGAGCAAAAATTTCTCAACCTCTTCTTGAAATACTAGGACTAGCTGGGATACTACCTATTCATCCACGAACACATATAAGTGCTTGGCGAAATCGAGAAAAAGAAGAGCAAATACTACGAATAAAATCAACGAGTTAAAATTTCGGAAAATTATATTTGTATAAGCCCATTTTTATTTGTTTTAAAATATTATGTTTTAAATATTGAAAATTGAAAAAAAGACAATTTAAAATTTAGTTGTAAAATTGTATGTTTTTGTTTGAAAAAAATGAATTTGTTCCCATAAGTTATTCTTCGGCACCAATGATCAACCAACTAACATTTAGCAATAAAAAGTATTCGTATTTTATCAATATCAAAATAATATCAAACATTATTGTACATGAAGGGTTTAAAGTTTGCACCGTTGGAGGGCATCAGAAAAATTTCTTGATATGTTTACTTCTTAAGTTTACTACTTAAGCTGTTTAAATACCTAAGCAATAAACATAAAAGATAATCATTTTTTCGTTGCACCCAAACGATGCAAACTTCCAACTCATTGTGCATGTAGCTAATATGAATTTACAAAAAGAGTTCCTAATAGACCTTATTACTACGTGATTTTTGTACCATTATACCTTTTTTATTCAGATACTACCTTTCACTAAAAATATGTACCAAATTTTTTAAAAAAAAGATGTCATTTTAACCCTTAACTCCTAATTGTGCCTTAAAGATTTCACATCTTTCCAATGCCGCTCAGCGGGACTTTTCACCTTTTTTTCGAAATCGTAAAGCTTTTGATCGAGATGAAATAATTAATTGAATGAAGGAAAAATATAGAGGAAATGTTCAGATATAATTCAAGCAATAAAAATACTCGATGAACATGGCATTTTTTGTGTAAATTTAATTTTTTTTATTATTTCAGAGAAGCAACAATCGATCTTGATGCTCCTTTTAGATTTTGTATCGCTGAAAGCAAATTCATCGCTAGAATTTTCTTAAAGCCGATTAGTAAGCCTTCAAATATTTTGCTTCTCCTTGTACATATCAAACTTGGTCTAATCAAATAGTTTGCCAAAGCTCTGGACAAAGATAGTAACTGTTTTCAATATTTGGGAAAGAAATTTCCATAAATAAGTGATCCTAAATTGAAAGAAGGTATTTTCGACGGACCTCATATAAGCACTTTATTCAGAGATGAAATATTTGTCCCAAAGCGGAACGTTACTGAAAGAATGCTTGGTTAAGTTACAAAAAAGTTTCAGAGAATTTTTTGAGAAATCAAAAGAGTGATGATTACGAGACTTTAGTTGAAGATTTGTTGAAAAGCTTCAAAGAGTTAGGCTGCTTAATAAATTTAACGTCACATTTCCTACATTCTCATCTTCACTACTTTCCAGAAAGCCTCGGAGACTAAGAACAGGGTGAGTTATTTCACCAAGATATTAAGAAAATGAAATGTCGCTATCAAGGAAGGTGGGATGTAAATATGGCAGATTTTTGTTGGGCGCTTAAAAGGTCAAAAGAGCCATAAAGTTTAAAGAAAAAAAGAAATCCTCTGCATAGATCTTTCGAAGACAAAATAGTTAGTTACAAAAGAAGAAAAGAGTGATACTTTTTTATTTTCATTATCCTAAAACACTAGTTACATTTTCCAAAATAGATATCACTATTACAGGCATCTCATAGTTGAAGATCATAGACCTATCTCACAATGCAAAAGTTCATAGTTCCAAGCGATCAAAATTTAAAAAAGAATATTTGCGTTTTTTTTTTGATTGTCAGTGGTCCTCGGTAAGGATCGCACGCACGTTGTTAAAATCTTAGAGGTTCAGCCGTTACGCATTTTGTCCTCTTCCCACTCAGTTGAAGTGAAACTTAGCTCTGAGAACCTGTCGAACGCGTCGTTAAACAGAACGCGCTTTCCCCTTCCACTTCCCGAGACAAAAAAGAGATCCCCATCAATACAGCGCCTTACACCGCTTGCAGACTTGCACATACGTACTCGCCAATATACACACGCACGAACGCTAATCAACGTAGGCCTTTATTCACGCTCCAACAGTATGTGATTGCATTTAACCCATTACGGCCGAGACGGACACTTTTTTCATACTATTTTCAACAGGTTCATTTACAATTATATCGGTCCTATAAAAAGTTGAGACTAGTTATTTCCGATGTAAAATTGTCTGGGCTTTCGATCTATGTAGTCAGAATTTCAAGAAAAGCAAATTAAAAAAGTTATAATTGTGTATTTAACAAAAAACACGAAATTAAAAGTGAATCTTTTTTTTTCATTTGATATTTTTGCATCGAAACCCTTGGTGGATTTCTGCGGTTAGAGTAATTTTTGCATCTATCGGCCCAAACCTTTAAAGCTTCGTCAATATTTTTCGATTTCATTCATTAGAAGCCGAGATATATCAATTTAAGTGTTTAAAGTAATATAAAATTCAGTAATTTGGAATTATGTAGTAATCTTGCATTTTATGCTTTAATTTCAGTGTTTAGTCGACTCTGTACGATTTTTTGAAACCAAGATATTGAAATTTGAAGATTTGATAATCTTAAACTACGAACTTGTAAGTTCTCATGTTTGATGCAAAGCATGGAAATATCAAAACATGAGTTTTTCCTTGAAGCGGCGATATATCGACTGAAAAAAAATCATACATAGCCCACTAAAAAATTAAATTAAAGCTTAAAGGATAAGCTTTATAGAGAAGTAAGTTAGATTTATGGCAAATTTTTTCGTTAAATCGTATACTGTTAAAATACGAAATAGTACATGTTTTAGGTATTGGACATTATTTCCAACATTTGAAGTACAATATTTTGGCTTCTAATGAATGAAATCGAAAAATTTCGACGAGGCTTTAATGGTTGCAAAAATTGCTCTAGTCACGGAAATCCACTGACGATTTCGATGCAAGAATACTAAATGAAAAAAAAATTTCACTCGTTATTTTGTATTTTTTGTTAAATAAATAATTATAACTTTTTTACTATGTATTTTTTTGAAATTCTGACTACATAAGATCGTAAGTCAGACAATTTTACGTCAGAAATAACTAATCTATAATTTTTTATAGGACCGTTATCATAGTAAATAAAGCTGTTGAAGTAAATATTAGTATGAAAAAAGGGTCCATCCCAGCCTTAATGAGTTAAAAGCTCAGAGATAGAAACATTTTTTTTTTAAATTTAAATTATTAGCTCAAGAGCATCGGGTTATTAATAATGTATAATATTAATATTAATAATTAATAAATATTTGGTGTAAAAGTCTAGGGTTTACTAAATGTATTTATTATCTACTGGTTGAATTTTAATTCTACAATATAACGATTAGAGGGGACCTTCAATTGACGTGAAAATTATCAGCTCGATAGCATCGGATTATTAGGTGTAAAAGCTTAGAGTTTAATTTACTCTTGTTATCTGACGGTATTTTAAAGCTCACAGTCAAAGAATATTTTTTGACGTTAAAATTGTTATCTCGAAATTATCGGCTTATTGGGTGTAAAAGTCTAGTGTTTACTGAATTTATTCATTATTTAATAGTTGAATCTAAAATATAACAATTACAGAGCCTTTTATTGACATGAAAATTATAAACTCGAGAGCATCGGATTATTAGATGTAAGAGCTTAGGTCTACTGAATCTATTCATTTCCTAGTAGATAAATGTAAAATATAACGATTAGAGAAACTTTTATTGAAGTTAAAATTATTAATTCGTGAGCATGGGATTATTAGGTGTAAAGGCTAAGATTGTTAATCAGGACAGGTGGAATGAATAAATAATCCAGGCGTATACTTATTGATAATATATTATAAGAGAATATATGAGTTACAGTGGGCAGAGCGTCTAGGCGCAGTAGCGCACTTGGGTTAACTGACGAGCGAGCGCAGATAGCTGTAGACCCGAAAACAAGAGCGAGAGTGGGGACAAAAGACATTGACTCTCACATATACAAGTACATTATGTCAAGTGCTCGCCTAACAGAGCCTCACACATATAATTCGCATTGACGCAATATACACGATTCTCAACAAAGATTTACTTGGTTTTAAAATTACATCAGCAGATAAATTAAAAACATATAGATTCTGGGATCGATTACTTTTTTTATGTAAAATTTCGCATTAAAGTTTTTTTAAAATAATAATTTTATTAAAAAATTTCTTAAGATAGTGCCATTAGCAGCTGAAGTACATTTGTATTATGTCAGTTGTTCAGCATCAGAATTCCGGCCATGCCGGTCGAAATCCGTTCAGGTGACAACCCTAGTAACGTCTCGGTGAGCGTGAGTGTTGGAGAGACGGAGATTCGACCAGGCCCGGTTCGGCCTGCAAAAATGGAAATTTAGAAATAAAAAAATTTTAATTTAATAGATCTTAAGTAGCCTTTTCGAGTTACGCTCACTAATTTATAAGTCCCTTTATCGTTTTCCCAAGAAAAATCGAAATATCATTTTCCATTTTTTAAAATTTCAAATACCCATATCTCTTTAAAAAATGGTTATTTTTTACTCTAATAAACGTAGAAAAATAGCCCTTGAGCTAATCTAATTTGCCCTTGAGATAATCTAATTTTCCCTCGTGCCAATTATTCTAAATATTCAATAATTATCATAAAACCTTCTAACCCAGTTATTTGCACATTGCGCATGCGCGACCAGCGCGACAGAATTAAGGTAGCACTTACAACAAAAGCGTGATGCTGCACGGGCAGGAACGTTATATGCAATGGAAGGTTTGCTAGCTTTAGCTGATCAAAAAAATAAAAATATAATTCAAGAAAATGCTATAGATAATCGACGCCAATTATGGTTTAAAAACTAAAAATGTATTAATGTAATAAAAATGTATAAAAATGTAAAAAGATGTATTGTAACATGGCTATTTATGCGGTGTGTAGTACCGGTGTACTGCACACTCCTACCTTTCCTACACATTGCAGCGTGAAAATCTACCCGTGATTTTCCCCGCTGGTCAGGTGGAACAGCTTCCGTGCAAACGCTTTCCGTTGATCGGACTTTCGATCGTGAGCGCCGTGCTACGCTCACGATGCCAGCTACTCAGTTTTATGCACAGTGGAAACGCTTTTCCACTGTGCCCATGGAGGCGGCGGTAATCGTGGGAAAAATAAGGGAAATGTACTACTTAAAGAAAGAATGCATGACTCTAGGTTATGACTCTAGGTTATACTGAATATATTCTATAATATTCTTTAATACAAAGAGGCACTACAATGCAATCGCGAACCGAGAAGGCGTTCTCGCGGGAAAACACACGCACACAAACACACATAGATCGCCGTCTCCGATCCGTCGCAATAGTACTCGAGAAGTACTTACTCTATGCTGCGCTGTAATTCTCTATGTCGATCTCGCGGTTACTCCAGTAAGTTGCACTGGCCTGCAGTCTAGTGCAGCTCGACTCGTAGGAGTACCCACACTCACACACGTGTCACGTCGCGTAGCTCGTCGCGTATCGCTCTCCACGCAGGTAAGTATGGCGTCCGTCCGTGGTGATTCGCGGCGGAAATCGATCTGACAGCGCGACTTAATTTCCCTATCGCGCCGTCTCTCTCTCTCTCTCTCTCGAGCTCTCCTATCTCTCTACTTCGCGACACGTGCCACGCTCGCTGTCCTGCTCATCATCCTCGGTGCTTGCGCCGTCGGATCGAGCGTCAAATCGAATTAACGATTGAATCATCGATTCAATCGCGAATTCGTTATACTCCTCTCCCAGCTACTGGATACCAGGATGGTGACAGCTCGATGATCGCGCTCGATGACCTATCAGAGGAACAGGTAAGGAACCTATGAGGGGGAGGCAACGGTTCTTGTAATGAAATACAACTATTGCTATGAAAGTAGAAAAATATATTCAAAGCAGTCGAAAGGGGCACAGGAGGCTACACTCATTTGTACCGCCGGTGCTCCGCGATGTTCGGGCAGTCATTTGACTTCTTGTCACCCGTTGTGCCGCACATGTAACACCGGGTGCCCCGCTTCTTCTCTTCATGGCGGCGGCGCTCCTGCGCCAACTACCAGGCTTCTACTTCCTCGCGCTGCTTGGCCCACTTGAGCGCCTCTTCAGTTCTTACTTACGCGAGCACGCTCAAGACGGGACACTTCCTCACGGAGGTGCCGGTCCTTGCGGACTCCAAAATCCGCGCGCAGCTCTACGCGCCGGTTTTCCATCAAAGAAAGCCACTTGCTCATCCATCGACCTCCAGCCTCGCCGTGTTGCTCAACGAAATGGTCGAGCGCGGCGAAAGCGTCCTCCTCCAATTGGAGGTTGGCTCTAGAGGCTTCTCGCGCCCGTTCGAGCAGCTGCTCAACGCGCCTTGCCTCGAGCTCGCGTGGCGACGGGTCCCTCTTTCTGACCGCGTCGCCCTCCTCGTCCGCCACCTCGATCTTGAGAAGGCCCGGGCTCTCGGGCAGAACCTCCGCGCCATATGGTTCCGCAGCTGCACAGAAGCCCTCCTACTGTGCAACCTCCTGCTTGATGCGTGGCACCGCGCTCTCTTGCCGAGCTGCTCTAGATAGTGGCGTGGGCCGACGGTGCCCTCTTCTTCAACGTCGGTCTTCACTTTCGTCAGGATCTGAACGTTGCTCTGACGACCCCTTACGCTGCTCAGAAGTATTCACTACTGATGAACAACTTCGATCGACCTCTCAAGCCGACTTAGAGGTCTTTGACGGGATCGTAGAAGACGCAGCGTGAACGACCTCCACTGCGCGCTCCTCCTTCCGTTTCCCGTCATATTGCTTCGGCAGTTCTTAGCCATACGCCCTGGCTTCTCGCACGTATAGCATTGCATGTGCTTACGGATTTGCCGAGGGATCGCCGGTGCTGGACGCTGACCATGCTCTCCTTTCGTCTCCTTCGATACTGGAGAGCTAGGTCGGCCTTTGGGCTTATGATATCCCTGTCGCATCTTCAGCGCTTCTGGAGATCTATTCCGCGCTCGATGCTTGAGCAGCTCAGCGAATGCATTTGTCTTCGGTTGATACTGGCTGACTGCTGCCACTTTTGTATCAACTCCCGAGACTACCGGTTTGGCCTTTGGAAGCTTTTGAGGCTTCTTATATGCCATTTCCGGCATCACGGTAGTTTGTGGCGATGGTGGAGGTCTTAAAGCCTCACTTGCTGTGCTTATGAGCTCAGCTTCCCGCGCCAGCTCCATTAGTGACTCGACGTCACGGGCTTCGGCACGACGCACCATACACTGCAGCTTCGGCAGCACATTCCGGTGCATTAGCTCCAGCTGCGCTTCTATCGAAGGCACTGGAACCTGCTTCAGCACAATTGCTTGCAGGCACGTGATAAAGTCACGCACCGGCTTTTCTTGGCCTTGGGTGCATGCATTCGCTTCAGCAATCAATCTCTGCTGAAACCCCCTGTTCACGCCATACCACCTCCTGGTGGCGGCGCAGAACTCGGACCACGTTCTCCATTTGTCGCGACCATTTCTATACCAAATGGCCGCGACACCTGCCAGTAACTCTGACAGAGAGGATAGCAGCTCCTCTGATAGATCGGCGAGCACATGACACTCTTTTACTCGGGTGAGAAATACCTCGATACTTTGATCTTTCTCCCCCGAGAATTGAACTTGCCATCGTCTCACGTAAGCTGGTTCCAGAAATAAATCGGGTATTAGATCTGAGTATATCACTAGTACTCAGATCCATCGTTTCATTGCTATTTCTCTCTGGTACGTAAGCACCTGAGGGATTCCCCCTCTCCCAGGCTGTGCCTACCAGTAGCATTGGAAACATCTTGCGCTGGCCTGCGCACCTTTATCTCCTCCAATAGGCTACTATTTCCAGGATAACATGTAAATGTATCCTGGAAATTCACGTGAGGTCGCCTATTTGAGACTTTTCCAGCCTGCATCTCTTGATGAAGGCCAAAACCAGTGGCGTTTGGTCTCAGTGAACCTCTGCCTTCTAGCCTCGTATTAGAGGTTATATGGAGCTCTGTCCTCCCCTGGTTCACCTCGAACTCTGGCGCTATCAGCCTTAGCCAACAAGCGCTGTCACTCTGCATGCACTCGCATGGAGTCTTTGCTGCTCTTTCCAACGCTGTGCAGCGACGAGAGATCTCTGAGACCCTCTCGTTGAGCAATCTAATCTGCTGTTTTATCTCGGTTTTGTTCGCTCGATCGGGATCTGCTCCGTGACCGAGCTCTTCTGTTGAAGCTCCTTTTCCAGCTGCGGCGCGTTGAGCCTGTAAAGCTGCTCCGTGCGCTCCTTGTCGCTCGCTTTCACCACTGGGTCCACTAGTACCAATTGCAGAGAGTGTAGCCCTTCCTGACTTACGCTTTCGTCATATAATGAGAACCCAGTCACTTCGACAGCCTTTCCCTCGATGTATGCTCACCGCAGCTCTTCACGTTTCATTTGTACTTTCAGCTCATCTGATTCCTCAGATGGCTCAAAGTCGGCTACCAAGTAATCCCCCAACAGTCATTTCTGTAACCTATTCTTTTTCGCGAAGGGAAGACCCTGGTGGCTAAGCTGCAATTCCGTTAGCGTTTCCTCCTGGTCTTCCTCTTCGTTGCCGTAGCACCAGCCCTCTAGAGCCTTCAGCGTCGTATCTGCCATTTTTCTAGAGTTGACGCTGAATTTCCAAAATCACTTACGATCTGGCGTTCGAATCTCGAATTCTCGAGTTCGAATCTTACTCAGTGCACTAGATTTTGTTCTGGTACACCTCCAGATCCGCTCGAGCAAGGTTTCGACTTTTGCCGGGTTCGAATCTCGAACTCTCGAGTTCGAATCCTGCTTCTACTCTAGCTGTATGGCTTCAAGTATACTAGCTTTACTTGCTAGTGCACTTTTGCGGGCTTTTCGGATGCACAGACTTCACTTGGTCTGTGCCTCCTTCAACAGGAATTCTTTCGGTTCGAACTTCGACGCGCACAAGTTCGAACTCTTGTTTCGTTCGAACTTTTCTTCTGGTGCGCGTTCGAACCCCCTGTTGCTACGCGTTTTTCCACCTGTGGTCGCAGGTTCGAAACCTACTAGTGGTGTGCTGAGATCGATTCCTCGTGCTTCTGGGAGTCATTCGCTTACTACGCGAATTTCTTTCATCTTTTATTTCTTTATTCCATAAAATCAAAAAAGACTATTGGAAAGAACCAAAAAGAAACCAAGTTTAATTATATTTTATCCCCTCCCAAAAGCACTTTTCCGCTGAAATTTCCTAAATGTCCGTCGCGCGATTTCCTGAAAACGCTCTAACAAAAAATCGCTACAAACAATAAATAAATCATAAATATAACAATACTGTGATGTGGTTCACTCGTCCTCTTTTTAAAATTTTTAAATAAAAAATTTTGAAAAATCAGTAAAAAAAATTCCGAACTGTTTTACCGACAGATTTACCGATATCTTATTTACAAGAGGTGGATTATTGTTCAATAATCCACCCTCTCCTTTATCCGGTACACTCACTTGCATGAGTGAAGCACCTCGCCGTTCAACTATTTATAATAATTCATAAATAATTTACAATTATCAAATAAATAAATATTAGGCGCTAGCACACCACTATACCTGCTGTGTACAGCACATACCACCGTGCACAGCCTTCAGACGCGAGCACACGCCGATACTAATTTAAATTCAATAAATTCAATATTTTCTGGTGTTACGCCAATGCGCCTGTGCTCGCGCTGGCTCCACACTGCTGGATTTCGAGCTGAGCGCTCCCGTCACGGCTCTCTCTCGGCCATAGCAACCGGCACACTTGCCTGCACTGCTGTAGGGTTTGCGCTCTCTTTCGCTCTCACACTATACGTACGGCTTACACATGCCGGGGCTTTTATAGTCCTTTCGGCCGATGTAAACAAAGTCGCGCTGACTTTGAATACTTCGCTACGCGTGCCTTCTCGATATACATTGCTCGGAATTTCGCGTTTGAAATATTATTTCGAAATAATATTTCTTACTAAAACGATTTTGCGAGCACACTTTTTCTATTTTAATTCGCGCCTATTTTCCCGTAGCCGAACACGTTCGGGGCGCTAGTTGTAACGGGGCTACTTATGCGGTGTGCAGTACCGGTATACTGCACACTCCTACCTTTCCTACACGTTGCAGCGGGAAAATCTACACGTGATTTTCCCCGCTGGTCAGGTGCAACAGATTCCGTACAAATGCGAGACTCTCTTGATGAGTCTCGCTTTCCGTTGATCGGACTTTCGATCGTGAGCGCCGTGCTACGCTCACGATGCCAGCTACTCAGTTTTATGCTCAGTGGAAATGCTTTTCCACTGTGCCCGCGGAGGCGGCGGTAATCGCGGGAAAAATAAGGGAAATGTGCTAGTTAAAGAACGAATGCGTGACTCTAGGTTATTAAACTGAATATATTCTATAATATTCTTTAATACAAAAAGGCACTACAATGCAATCGCGAACCGAGAAGGCTTTCTCCCGGGAAATTACACGCACACAAGCACACACGGATCGCCGTCTACGATCCGTCGCAATAGTACTCGACAAGTACTTATTCTATGCTGCGCTGTAATTCTCTATCTCGCTCTCGCAGTTACTCCAGTAAGTTGCACTAGCCTGCAGTCCAGTGCAGCTCGACTCGTGGAAGTTGAAGGTGGCACGACACACAATCACACACACACACACACACACGTGTCACGTGGCGTAGCTCGTCGCGTATCGCTCTCCACGTCGGTAAGTATATCGCGTCCGTGGCGATTCGCGGCGGAAATCGATCTGACAGCGCGATCTAATTTCTCTATCGCGCCGTTTCTCTCTCTCTCTCTTTCTTGAGCTCTCCTATCTCTCTCTACTTCGCGACACGTGCCACGCTCGCTGTCCTGCTCATCATCCTAGGTGCTTGCGCCGTCGGATCAAGCGTCAAATCGAATTAACGATTGAATCATCGATTAAATCGCGAATTCGTTATAGTATTAATAAATTTCTCTTTATTTCTGAATTAATAAATTTCTCATAATATATTAATATATAACATAATGTAACATAAATGCTTGTACCTACATTTAAAATAATAAGCGTACGAAAAAAACGTGTTAAAATTTATACTTTTTTCAATTATTGGAATTATTAAGTCAGTTAAGGATTCAGCTAAGGACCTTAGATTATATAAAAAAGTAGAAAATTGGATTTTTTTATATATAACTTAAATTCAATAAGGAAGATTAATAAACTGTGGCATAGACTAGCAAACATTGTAAAGATCATAAAATAATTGTTTTATATGTCATACCAGGAACAACATGTCTAAACTGATCAAAATCATAATCTTCATTATTTTAGCTAATGCGGACTCTATTTGGTTCTGGACACCAAACAAACATCACGGGCTCTGCTTGCCATTAATATGGGAATTTGATAATAAATTGAATTTAAAAAGAAATTTAAACATAATATTTGTCATTTTTAAAATCTTTAAATAAATTTTGTTATTAAATTACAGACATTCAAAATTTATTCGTGTTTAAAAAGGTGCAAAACCGATTTAGAAAACCCAGTACCTGTAGACCTGATACGACAACAATTGTTTAAAATACTTCTCCAAAACTTGCGTTAAACTCCAAAGCAATTATATATATATATATATATGAGGCGTTTCACGTCAACTCTCCAAGCACGGCGCGCGAGCGCTAAAACACGCTGTGTTCAACTC
>UELV01086890.1:0-15957 GCA_900490015.1 Megastigmus stigmatizans | reverse complement strand
GAGAGAGAGAGAGAGAGAGAGAGAGAGAGAGAGAGAGAGAGAGAGAGAGAGAGAGAGAGAGAGAGAGAGAGAGAGGGGTATATTGAAAAAGGAAAACGACGAAATTGGTCTGGGTATATCTTTCGCGAACATCGCGAAATTTTTATTTCGGACTTTTTCGTATGCCAAACAAAACGTAAATACGCGGCATTCGATATACCTCGCGGATGAAACATGATAAGGTGGCGATAGCGGAAAGCACGAATCAGTAGACGGGTAAACGTAAGCGCAGGCGTCATGGATATGTTTCGTCCATCGAGTATACGGTAGCGCCGTCGAAGTAGTCAATAATATTCCGGTCGAAAATCCGTTACCCGTCTCATTGGCGTATATATACATGCATAGCGTATATATACGTATACCAGTGCAACTTGACCGAACGATTACGCTGGTGCAGAATGCAAATCATTCTCTTCCGATAAGTAATTGAATCGGAACTCGTGTAATTCTAGTGCATCCTTAATCGATGAGACTTTCATTATTTTCAAGTGTTCTGCAGCGCGCGTAAATAAATTTTATGCAGTCGATCCTAAAAGTTAAATTTTAACGAATGCTGTTCGTATTTTGTATATAATCTAACATTGTATGACGTTAGTAAACTTGTAACAAAGTGTCGTCGTATTATAATATTTACACAGATTAAGTAGATGATTTTTAATCCATTATGCAGTTGAAAATTATTTAGTATACTTAATTTATGACTGATATATGACGTACCTCAAACTTTTTGAATTGTTGCATAATCCCACGTTATCTGTTAATCAATACGAAAGAAAGTTATTGATTGAACAAAATATTCACTTACTGCAAATGAAAATTTAATTTTTATAACGATATTTATTTTAACTTATTAAATTGTCAGGCAGTAACTAAGTATTTCATCAAATCAATACATATTTCTCCTTGATTGTACAAATTATTTTATCATCCGCCCGCAATGAATCATGTCTTTGATTCAAAGAATTTTTTCTCAGTATATTAGCTATATACACAGGTATATAATACATATATAACACTATAATATTATCCATTTGCAGCATTTTCTCAAACCAGCTGCAGTCTTAATTTTTCACTGCACATTTTGAATTTAGTTGCAAACTAATATTTTGATGCTTTTTAGTTCACATACATTTTTGTATTATAGTATATAAACATATGGAACATTTAATTTAGTTTTGCGATTGAATATACAATTTTTCCTAATCGATATATAAATTCCTTTATTATAGAAAATTAATTTTTGAGTTTAAGTCGGATCCATATCATTGTACAAAAACTCATATCCAATGGTAAACAATAAAAAAAATATAAAAACTATTACAAAAAATAGTCTCATTTAAAAGAATTTCAATCCATAAAGAACATAAATACAGTAAAGATAAAAATTCATCATTCACTCGTTTGCAATGCAACATCGCTCGGTGCCTCTCCGTATATAAGCAGCCTCCCAGCTTTCTCTCTTTACCCAAGCGCGTAATCTTTATGATGAAAACTCTGCGGTATGGGTAGCGAGAAACTAAAGGTTGCAAGGGGATGAGGATGGGGGGAGGGGGTGGAGCGAGCAGCTAGACTAAAATGCATCATAAGAATACCGCAGCAGTAGCAGCCGCATTGCGTTGCGAGTCCGTCACGTTAATTGCAAAACTTTGGCGCCGCGATTTTCCATATTCTCTTTTTGTGCGGATGGGCCGATCGCGCAACGCTTAAGCTCCCTCTCGCGCGGAAATCTCCAAAGTTTCTCTCTTCTCGGCGAGGTGAAACGTCTTCCCTCACCCATCCTCCCCTCATCGTTCTCTCTCTCTCTCTCTCTCTCTCTCTCTCTCTCTTTCTCCTCTCCCGACTTTTTCATTTCCTATGAAGAGAGAAAGAGAGTTGGCAGATAAGTTCGCGCGCGGTTAAAGTACTGACGAGAAGAGTGAGAGAGAGAGAGAGAGAGAGAGAGAGAGAGAGAGGGAGAGGTTAGCGGGGTAGACTTTTAGCTGCGTGTACATGCATACGTATACACGCGCGTGCATCGCTAACTCGTTCAAGGAATTCACTTTGATCGTTAGTATGCGAGTTTTAGAGAGGAAATGGGCCTTTGATGCAGTACGCCTCTCTACCACCACTCTCAAACCCAGCTCGTTCGTTCATCCCATCTCCCCCCAACGAAGAGAATCAAGTGAATGCGGCGAGTTAGCGGAAAAATGTTTTTGAGCAAACGCGCGCTCGCGCCCGAGACCGCGTGCTCTATAAATTTTTCGAGAGCGCGAGGCAATGCTTAACCTAAATTAATGCACCTGGAACTTATGCAAGACAACTGATTATACGTATAACTTTATTGAAAGCAAATATTTTTTTTAATCTATAAATTATATATGCTTCGCATTTAATTGTGATCAGTCGATTATTCCTTAGTATTATATTATTAGTTTCATTTGTTTAGCATTGCTTGTATACTAAACTATTTTATTTTCAGTGATTTTCATTTCTTTTTTTTTAATCTGATTTGTGCTTCAAGTTTTTGAAAAAATTACTGCAAATAAATTACTAATTTGAATTACGATTATTTTTGTGATGCATAGAAACTGTTTATGATTTACTACTTATGTAATACAAAATGATTTTTACGTAATTGTTGAATGCTATAAAAACTGATGCGTATATTGTATTTGACTATTTAGGCTTAAAATCAATCAATGCAGACGTGCCAAATTATTGCGAATGGAAGATCTATAATAAATCTAAGCTAGAATCTTAGCCGACCGGAAATTTCTAATCCTAAAAGTCGATTGTCTTAAATGCTAGTGTCATTTTCTTCTCAGGATAAGAAGATATCTTTACGAGGTCATTCAAGGAGCGACGATGAAATCGATAAAGGATAATGTGACGATATCGGAGTTGGCAAAGCTACCTCCACTAAACGTAATCGTTAGTCATCGAACTGTTTTGTCGGGCTGCGGTGTTTTTTCTGAATTAAACCTCGAGTTATAACAATTACTCATACACAAACCGTAACTAACTTTTTCTCTATTATACTGTTGCACTTTATTACAGTACTGTGTGCTATAAAAATTTAAGCCTGAAAACAAAACTGACTACTATTGATCCATTATAAAGCAAAAAGAAATGTAAATGATTAAACCATGAATTTTCGTGTTTAATTTAGGCTTTGCACGCAATTTCTTTAGTGTTATAGCTGAATTAAATCACATTTAATTTACTTAAAATGTATAGAAAGTTAATGTTTTCCCTAAAAATTACAAAATAACATAATTTATATACTCAACGTTCATCTAACGCTTTCAACATAGATTCCTAAAAAAGTACAACAAACAATAACACATAATTCACTTGATCCAATACTGAAGATTCGCAGAAGCATAAATTGAGTTCGCTCGAAATCACCCTTTTCAATTTCCTTGAGATTGCGTCAGATCTAATGTGAAAAGATAGAAAAGATAAAGTTCGATTTGACGCAGTCGGGTCCATAAAAATTGAACGTCCAGAGACCTGTGCTCAACGAAAATGTAAACATATAAATGAGAGCTCGGAGGTGCACGAGCTCATAAACGGGGCACGAGTAAGAGCAGTAAAAGTCGAACAAAACAAAACGCGAAAATATAATATTTCTTTCCAGTCGTCAGAGTCTGCAGTTCGCCCTGCGTTGGGAAAATAAAAAGCAAAGGATATTTCGTGTATAAGCGTGGTACTTTCGCTAGACTCGCTTTTTCTACGCACGGGATAAAGGCGTAAAATCCTTTCTCTCTCTCTCTCTCTCTCTCTCTCTCTCTCTCTCTCTCTCTCTCTGCGAAAAGAGTCAAAGCTCTGCTTTGAGCGACACGGCGCACTAAACTGCAATGTCGATACTGCGGAATTCCCGCGCTTGTTTTCCGCGTCTCGAGAGCTTTGCTATTATGCACGCGTACACTGTGCCCACCGCGACGTTTAATAACGCACGCATACCAGTAAGAGCGGCTTTATAAGCTTTCATAAACGCACACTAGAACTGGATGCGTGTACATGTATGTGTTATTCTTGTATAGTCGAGAAAGAGAGCCGATTTTTTCCTCCCACGAAAGAATCTTTATTAGGGCAATGAATTCGTGTACATTTTCCCTTCTTTCTTACCCGGCGATAGTCCAGGGTGTTAAAATTATCGGTGCAACTTTAAGGGCTCGGAGCACAAGTCTTTTGGCTGATTCGTGTATGATCGCCGAGAGGGATGCTTGTATGGCGCGTACAGGTGGGCATGTGTCCCTTAACACCCGAAAAATTTGAGGGACTTGTACTTATTTTCACTTTATTGCAGAACAAAGCGCGAGATGCAGTTTTGCTCCCCCTCTTTTTGTTTCAGTTCTTCTTTTTTTTTCTAATAAATAAAAAAACTTATTCGTCTCTTTCTTCGTCTGGTTGAGGTTACGAGAGAAGTTGTATATGCTTACACGTGATCACAACGTCAGAGAGCGGGGTGTGTTATAGTTTTGAAAATGTGAATTTTTGTTATTCTTAAAAAACTGGTTTCTGTATCATCATTTTTATTATTCTTATGCGACTATATTATTCATTTAATATTGATATACCTATAGAGAGGGTTCAATCCGTTCTTTATAGTAATGTTTATTTAAAATTTGTATTTTTTGACGATAGGAAGATTGCATATATCTAATTAAATATATAACTCTTCTTAAAATAAAATTTAGCTCATCATTGACAGGAATCCTTCTTTTAATAATATTTAAGGTTTATACAACTCTATCTTAACTGTAAACTTTTTTAACCCTCTTGCGCACGGGTTTATATATTACATATATGTATACATGTATATTTTAAACGAGATATTTTGTTCTAGTACCCAAGAGGATTAATAGCGCTTATGCACAAATTCAATTTTCCTTCTTTTTCTGCAATTTTCGAACCTTTTTTGGTTCATTTCACTTGTTAACTGCCCAAATGTGAACAAAAGGGATAATTTTCATAATACATTACATTTTGTGTGCTTTTATCTGGCTGTCAATATAATTTTGTTTAAGAGACTTAATTTTGGCTTATAGTGCAGAACTGCCTCAACCAAGCAGACAAGATCTTTTTCAATAAAAGTTTTTACTACGTCTTAACGATACTGTACGATAAATGAATACTCGATGGAGCTATTAACACAGCTAGAAAATTGATAATATGTGACGAAAAGAATTGGAGATTACTACACATGAATTAACGCTATAGGAGAAACGGGGAGAAGATCAAACCCCCATTCACCTTTAGTACTTTATTTTTTAGCATCAAACGCGATTGGTCGAGCACCAATCCGTCACTTAATATCTTTTTCATCCATCCCGTTTATAGACTTTTATATATTTTCAGCGCTCGCTATATTTTTCTCCCTCGAGTGAAACGAACACCAAAACTTCCCTAGGCTGAGTAGTTAGGGTGCGCGTACAGTCAGGCGCACGTGAATCGAATCGTTTGGACTACGCAGGGGGAGAAAAGTTTACGGTTCGACTGTATGTACACTCTCCCATATATAGCATGAGTGAAATAAGTAAGTAAGAAAAAGTCTGCGTGCCGCGATATTTGGCTGGAAAATTAGGAACTATCTTACTAAAAATTATATACCATATAAATGAGTATATTTCAAGTTATGGAAGATTTCAAACAAATAATTTTATTAGATGAATAAATATTTAATTTTTATAATAACTTTAAGTAAGAATGCAATATTTGTATTTAGAAAAAAAAGTATTTAGGTAAAATTTAGAAAAAATCTTTATTCGAGTTTTTTATAAATTAAAAAACATTCAAGAAAAATTCTGAAAAAAATTATATTGTGTTCTTTCATGAATTCTAAGTACTTTTTGTGCTTAGCATTTTTTTTCAAAAATTTGAAAGTTTATTAGTTAAAGCGTCCTAAATGTATTTAGTAGCAATTTTCACTTTGGACGCCATTTTGAATCATGTAGGTAACAAAATTAACTTTCCAAACACGTTTTCTCAAAGTTCAGACATTCCCTCTACCATTTTCAAGATGATTGCATAACGGAAAGTTGGTAAAAAATCTAATAAAAAAAAAAAGAATTTATTTTCAGTGTTTTTTACACTTAAACTTCATTTTTGAGTAATAAACAATTATTTTTTTATATGTTGAATGTCGCCATTCGAAAGATGGATGAAAAATCTATAAATTTCATGTGTTCAAAAATTTTTTAGGCCCAAATTTACCCCATCTAGAGAGCTCTGAAAAATTGGTGAAAAAAGTGTCCACTTAAACGTTAATGGGTTAATTTTAAAAATTCTTCACTCTCTGTGTCACTATTACGCGAAAACAGCGCGAGACCTAGCTAAATGATAAATAATTTCCCGTTATAAAACTCTGAAACTCTTCCCATGGAGCCTCGTTCCAAATTACAATTTATCAGAACCTATAAACGCTCCATCCAGCAGACTTCCTTTCGATTTCTCTCCGGCGTACGAAGAATCGAAAAAGTCAATGTAGCGCGTAAGACACCTTCAGTCTCAGCCTCTGCCGCACGTGCGCGCGCTTCTCGAGACTCCTTCAACAGAGGAATTCTTCCGCACGCGCGCCTTCTTTGTCCGCTCGCATCGCTGTAAAGTTTGTTAATAGAATATCGATCCCGTGAAAGAGGACAACGTGCCCCCCTCTCTCTTCCTGTCTCTCTCCAGCCTCCTCAAATCAAGGGTACGACGATCTCTCGAGCGACGTCGCCAGCTCAAAAGACAAAGCGTTAATTGCGGCTGGGACGGCTGTGTCCCCCGCTCTCTTCTTCTAGACTTCGTATAGGCGCGTATATGCGTTGCTGCGAGAGCTGCGCACTAGTCCTAAACAAATTTCATTTCCTCCTATCCTCAGTGCGACTCCTGAGTGTAGCTCTGTAAAGGAGATCTCTCTCGGCGGCCATTCCCAATCTTCTCTTTCTCTCGTGGGGATAGACCAGACGCGGATGTAACGCAGAATATACGTTGATTCCTTCTTATCTGTTTTCTTCGACTGTGCGTATGTACTCAGCAGTGGATCAATCGCACGGGACAGCAGACTATATACTCGTATTTATCGTGTGCGCGTGCGGAAATGGAGATGTTTCATGCAAGGTTCAGACAGCATCGTAGTACTCAGACAGCCCTACTTAAACTGACTGATCACATATGCATAGGTATTGATAGGAAAATGATAACCTTGCTGTTGCTTTTTAACTTCAGCGAGGCGTTTGACATCATCTCTCTTTCGAGACTGTTGAGTAAATTATTCGATCTCCTGTGGATTAAATCGTATTTGCACGGTCGCACTCAGTGTGTATTATCACATAGTAATGTTAGATCTGCATGGCTAGAAACAAACACCTCTGTGACACAGGGGTCGGTTCGCGGTCCTTAGCTGTTCAGTCTCTATGTCAACGACCTTAAAGGCATTTTTAACCGTGGGACCGTCAAGCACATAATATATGCAGACGACCTCCAGATTTATCTGCAGACTCCTGCGGATAAGCTTCTGGAGATAGTACCTCGCCTGTCTGGCGCAGCGCGTCATTCTCTTCGACTCAATGCTCAATCTATAATGTTGGGTTCAAAAAAATATATTAATAATTTAAGAGAAACGAGAGTGCCATGCGTTGATTTGGAGGGAGGTGCGCTCGTACCTTTTGCCGAAACCGTCGTGAGTGTCGGCGATCGCAGATTGATGCTGTTATGAAAAAAGTGAATAAATCCCTTTATAGCCTACGGTTTATAAGGGCATGTACCGTCGAGACTTTACATAGACGATTAGTTGAAGCTTTAGTTTACGTTACAGAAGTGTATATATATACAAGACAATTGAAATAAATGTCTATTTTGATAATAGTAAGAAATATTATCAATTATTTAAACTTGTTATAAAATAAAGTTATTTTAGCTCTCGAAAAACCTGAAAATTTGAATCCTTGATAAGTTAACATCAACTTAAAATAGTAATAAACCTCTTGGCGGTAATACAACTAGGTTACCATTTTCGGAAACGTTAAATCGGTCATGAAACTGATAACCACGAGATAGATGTGAAAGGCCAAAACGGGTATATGCAATCGGGAGCAAGTGGTCGTTCGCAGTATTTATTGACGATTGCACCTGATGGCACTCCTTTTTCATCAAATCAAAAGACAAAATTAGCGATGAATTTCATGCTCATAACTAGTTCAGGAATAAACAAGAAAGCAAATAAAGCTTATTCAATATGATAGAAAATAACAAAACATATTCAGTCGTGAATTAATTGACTATAATTTGCGCGTTAAAATGTAATGAAAAAACTGAATGCAAATACACCGAATGTTAAACGAAATAGATATATATTCGATTACAGATACAACCGTTCATTGAGATTACGAGCTGCGACTAACTATACAGATGACAAATCATGTGTGAAATTGGAGTTTTTTAAGCTCAATTGACAGAAAGACCTCCAAATCAAACTATGGTCGTAATCTGGACGTATATATATTAAATCTAAATCTTTTTTGAAGAATTAAGTAGATGCAATTGAAGTTCCATGATTATGAGTCCGTTAGTTAAAATAAATAAACATTTGTTTCTAATTTTTATATTTTCATAATAGTTACTTCTTATTAAATGTTAAATTATTTAAATCCAAGTACTAAAAATTAAACGTAATATATAAATTTTATTTGATATATTCCATTTGCATTTCATCATATACTCAGAATTGTGAAGAGTAGTAGTCACAAATTTTGAACTTACTTATAATTTCAGAATGTCATATTTGCAGAAAAATATGCAAAATTCATACAGCCTAAAAAATTCATTTAGAGTGTATATTAATTTTCAGAATTTCAAAATTCCTGCTTTTTTATTCTTTTATATAATATAACAAAAATATCTACACACAATAAATAATTGTTGTAAATTAATATTATATAAAAAGGATAAATTCAAGATATTTTTCCAGAATTTTACCTAGTACAGACAATTTTTCACCTAACGCTCGTACTAATGTAATAGAAATTACAATAGATTTAAATACATAAAGCAAATTCAGTACTATAATTCTGCAAAGTAGTGTAGGGAAAAGTCAATATATTTCTACTTTTGTATCAAATATCATTCAAAGTGCTGCACTCGAACTACTTTTGCATGTAGTGGTGGTAGTAGAAAAGGAAATCCCTTGAAGGGATGCGTACGACAAAGGGTATGATAATACTCATGTGGATCTTTGCTGCATTCTTCGGTTCCTTTTCCGTTTAGAGACACTATTATACCCTTCCTTTGAATATTTATTGCATATTTTATAGCTGTAAACTAAAACCTTGTGTTCGAGTTTATATTTGGTTTGGAAATCTAATCTTATTATTCTCGCGATATGCTTTTTGTGGTCATTATTTTATAGAAGTACTTTATAATAATTTTTTTTACAACTATCGCTTTAAATTAATTATTCCTTATATAAAAATTTTATTTAAGATCTATCGAATTTCGATCGTCGTATTGATCGCATAATGTCAAATTGGTTTGAAAAAATTGAGTCACAGGAAGATATACATAGGCACGCAGAACGCGCCAGATCTAATCCAATTTTCTTATATATGTATTTTGTATGTTAAGTAAAATATACCATTGCCTTTTAAAAATTTTCAAATCATGCAAATCACTATTTGAAAAAGTTATAAAAATTAAAATTCACGAATCTGAAAGAAAGTGTTGGCTGGTCACTCTAAGTGAAATTGATAGTCGCAATTAAATATCGATTTATTGAGAAAGCATTCACAAACTAAACCAAAATAATATTTACACGCCAATAAATCAATCGTTCTTAATCAAAAATTGGTATATGCGCAGAGCCTCGTTTCATATCGAACAAAGCCCAGTCAAGTGACTTTTCCACAAACGAAGCTCCCCGTGCACAAAAACGACCGCTATCGTTTTCTTCCGTCATCGCCCGAGCAAGAAGCACTTTAAAGCGCATTGCTTTAAGACGAAGTAATTCACATTTATTTCTCATCAGCAAAGATAACTCACCGAGAATGCGCAGTCGACAAATCTCCATTACGCGCGACATCACCCGGTCCTCTCTCTCTCTTTCTCTAGGTCTCTCTCTTTCTTTCTCTCTACTTCTTCCCCAGCGCATATAACGCAAAAAGTTTTTCGTACAAAACGACGAAGACGCGATTCCCGGAAGATCTGTAGTCGTCCATCATTACGCACAATGGCTGTGCAGGAAAAGAGGGAGTAAGCCGATTGGCTGAAAAGTTGAGGCTTTTATACAGCGGGATCGCCGCCACCACTGTCATGCTGTAGACAACGCAGCCAGACTGGAGTTCTCCTGCGTATTATTCTTTAAAAAAAATCAGGCTTGGGTTGAAAAAAGAGAATAAATATTTTTCATCGCAAAGCGATTCGTACTTTTTTTTTATTCTTCCCGAAGTATGAAATCCGTGTCTGGTCTTTCTTACTCTTAAATGAAAGTTTTTGTTCTGTGGCTCTTTCCCCATCCTCATTTGCTAGTTCCCGATGGTGAATAATGTATATTTATCGGTTTGTTTTCAAACAGTCATTTGTATTATCTTTCGCCCTTTATATCTGTGAATAAATTTCGATTTGAACTTCCAAAAAATGAGAGCAATTCGCGGAACGATTTTATGATTTTATGCATTTTCAAGTAATATTTGCACTCGTTGTTTTATTTAAAAATGTATAATTTGAATAATAAATACATCATTTGATGTGTTCGAGATTTGACGAGGCCCGCAAATGTCTAGCTTTTGAGATACAAAAGATCAAATTTCCAATTTTTCGTTGTATAGTATTATCTATATAAAAGCATTGCAACTTATGATCAGAAAGTCATGAATTATATTATACTACATTTTCAGTCAAACTAATCGTTACCATAAATCCAGTCTTTATAGAACTGATAAGGTAGTATAAAAAATGGAGTATAACATTGGTTATGATCGCAAAATTCATTGTGCACAAAGTCTAAGAATGGATAGTTTTTGAAATGACAGCGATTAAATGCAACGCAGTTTGACAGAAAAAAATTTAGTGAATCTTTAATTTATGAAGTACATTTTTTAATCTAAGGTTCACGTATAATTATAAATAAAAAATAAGTTTATCAAAATATTATAAAATCACAATTTTTGTTTCATTTCATATAAAAATAGATCATATCAATGCTTACAATCACGAAACAATTATTGAAACCCTAGGAACTTATAACATCCATCAGCAGAAATTCAAGGAGCCGAGCGCGGCATGTCAGTAATATGAAACAATTTATACAAAACGCAAACTCGATAGAATCGTCCTATTCATCGCCTCCATTGATTTTATTTCTATGATAATCCTAGTATCGCCGAAAATTTAAAATTAAATGATCACCCGTCGATTGCTCCCTCTCGAACTTTGGACACCTTTATCACTTGTTTTCTCTTGTTTCTAAAGAGGGGAGAAAGAGCAAGGGGCGAGGGCAAAATAAAAGCAGAAAAGCGCAGCACATATCGCTCAAGCAGCTTACTACCGCCAGAAAGCGTCGCTCGTTCGATTGCGATAAATTTCTCTGTCTTTCTCTTTCTCTTGTGTGCGCGCGGTGTTCAATACTGACAAACGTTGAAGGGCTGATGACAGCGGCATAAAGACGAGATTGATCGGAGTTTCCTCTCGCGCGGCAGACGACAAATGGTCTACTTCTTTTGCGCCCGCGAGCGTTCTCTTATTCTTTTTCTCGCCATTCTTTGGCCTGCGTTATCGCGCCACCGTCGCCACCGTCGTTGTCGTCGTCGCGACGCGCGATAAAAAGGAAGAAAAGGGGAAGAGAAAAAAGTCGTAGATTGCGGTGTGACGGAGAGGACATATGTAGGGCGAAGTGGCAATGCGCGCAGCATAAGGGGACGAAAATAAGAAGATTTTTCGTGTAGACGATGAAAAATTTGGAAGTTTGATTGCCGGCTTTACCTTTTTATTTTACGATCCGCATTGAAAAGTCCAAAGGTTTATTGCTTTCTGATAATCGGGGATACTATGTTTTATTATTGCATGACATTGAAATTTTCAGCATAATATTAGAAAATATAGTGATTATAAGGTGTCGTTTAGAGCAGTATTAGAAGATGTAAATGACATTAATTTTTAAATAATATAAAAGCATTAAGTCTTGTGTAAATTGCAGTAAAAAAGCATCGAGAAAAAGCATTAATTGTTCGATAAACTCTACTTTAATATTAATTATAGTTATAACAGAGATAAGTAGTATTATAGTAAAAGACATTGGCTTGATTTCTCGAGTAAACAAAGAATGAGTATAAAAATCAATTGATATAATAGCTTGGTTTCGGAGATCTGGCATCACTTTGTCTTACCTTTACGTTTGCCAATCTTTAATAATTCGATTTCCTATGGCAACTGCATCCTCCGATAATAAAAAAGAAAATAATACAACCATCGCAGTAGATGCAAATGCAAGAATAGTAAAGGCCTGGAAGTAACCCGGCAGAAAAAATGAGTGAGTACACGACAGAAGAAGAAGAGGTACAAGAAGAAAGAGAATAATAATAAATTCAAGATAGTCGAGCGTAGCTGGAAGTTCGCCCGCTATCCGTCTCTCGAGCTGCGATCCGTCTTTGGTCTGGTTACTCTGCGGCGGCTACATATATAGCTATCGTTCGTCACTTTCTCATAGACAGAAAAAGAGATCAAAAAGCGAATACCTTTAGTTCCATCGCTAGCGCGTATTGCTATCTCTCGACTTTCAGTTTATGTCTTTATGAGCAAACGTTATCGTGGTAAATGTCTGATAGGTTCGAAAGATTTTTTTTATTCAACTGAACATATTTTGGTTTAGTTGAGTGCTGATTTACAAAATATGTCTCTCTCATCACGTTAGATGAATTGAGCTTTAACATTCTGCATTAAAAACAAAATTAATGATCGAACACTTGCAGTTTCGATAGAATACTAAAGTAATAAAAAAAACTATAGTTTTTTTTATACCACAGTATGTATACATTATTATATGAAATAAAGGGCAATGCCTGCGATATATGCAATTAACTGTCTACCAACGGGAAACTAAGATATGCCTTGTTAAAATTCGAAATTTACCATGGCTAGTATATCTGTAGACATCGAGGTCTGACTATACTCAAACCTTTTCTACTAATTTTATATGTCTATAGATATATTAACCATATTAAATTTCTGTAACGTCATGCGCGCCTTCAGGGAAATTTTTGAACTTTATCACATCGTAAGCAAGTTACCATGCGCATTTCTGAGTAAAATCACGAATCAATATCGACGAAACGCACTTATGGTAAAACAGGACCATTTCTTTCATATCTAGTCATATCTGAACTTGTATATGCAGTCAAGCTCATATTATACCAATAAGGTAGTACATATTTATATTGCACTATTATGTCTATTAACGATACATATTTGGATAAGATCAGTAATTTAAGGATACTCATTAATCGTAATATAGATAAGCATTCATACATTCCTTAATAGACGAAAATGCGAGAGGAATTCCCCGAGTAATTCCCTACAACTTTCTGTGAATCTATATGCAGCGCTAGGAGTTTAAATGTATAAGGATTTATACCATTTTTTATCTTTACGACCAGCGTTTTTCTTCTCTTGTATTTATTCGTCATATATATATTTTCTACTTTCACGCTAGTGGCCCGTAATCTTAAGTAAACCAAAACCCGGCCAGCTACGGTCCTCTTGTAAAGCAGTAAAAAATAAACAGATGCCTAGTCGCGCATCGGAGCGAAGTGATCTACAGGCGACAAACATGTGTAAGAGATTACCGAAAAGGGCCACTCAATATCTACAAAAAACAAATGTAAGGATCGCCAAAAATGGGCCCCGCACGTGCAAGTCATAAAACAAAAAAGGGACGTGTAAGGAAATTTTTCCATGTTTTCCATAAGAAAATTGTACGCCTTTCTTCTCTTTCATTTTACACTGATGTGAACCTTTTAAGTATTTAAAAAATACCATAGAATTTAAATAATAAGATATTGCTGAATAAACATTTTTTAAGTACTTTTAAGCAAAACCGATACTCTTTTTCTTGTTCAATTATTATATTTTAGTTTAAGTATTGCTTCGAATATTATTTAGCGCTATTTAGAATATAAAAATTAAAAATCGAATAGTATAATATTTTCAAATAAATGTAATTTTACTCAGTTTATATATTTAGCAAGTATATTAGAACGAATAACAACTAATGCAATAACCAATTGTATTTTATTTAATTAGTTATTATTTGTTAACAGACATTTTAGAACGCAAATCACTCTTTATGTATAATTATTGTCGGAAACGAACGGCGTAAATTATATTAACAAACTAAGTAAGATGTAACACACTGCTACCAATAGATATAAGCTTGCGTTTTTAGATTTAGTTTTAATTATTCTAAATTGAGCGTTGCGATCACACAAACAACTACAGTAGATTCATATATTTGCCGTTAATATTTTTACAACGATTATTGTCATTCATTTAATTTTTTGTACTTAATACATTTTTACACAAAACAATGTTTTCTAAATTGCAGCAATGTAATTTAAACTTTCAACAAGGATAATGTTAATTTAACGTTATTGTTTTGAATAAATTACTTATTATTTTTAATAGTTCATAAATAGTAAATTAGCGAGTAATAATGACCATTACGTAAAATGCAAATGTGTTAATTCTTATTGTTATGCGAATAGTTTAGTATTTATTAGTAATAATTACCACATGTAAGAGTAAAAACCAGAAACGAATAATGCATTTAATTTTTAAATACTGATTTTTAACATTTGTTCATTACGAAAAGCTAAATAAATACTTTTAATTGAGTTTAGCTGCAGAATATGCATGTTTAAGTTAATAATAATTGTCAGTATTTCATTTATTTAAAAGTTCTTATTTTTACTCAATAGAGAGCGCGCTACTTGTAATATTTAAGATCCCAGACAATATTAAGAACTACCTCACATAAGGAGCTATGAGAGAGACGAGGAAAGCGATATTTCTCCCACTCCAACGCTAAGGGATTTACCAGGCAGAACAGACCCAATAGGTATAAATACAGCCGGAAAATTGAGCAGGGCACGCATTTCCAAACTCAGCACTCTACAAGGCAGTCCAAACTACGGATTCTCAGACTCATTCTCGAAATCAACACTCAACGAGACACTTCAAGCCTCAGCACTCTTCAAAACACAGTACTCCTCAAGCATCCATCATTAGAACATCAAATCCACCACCATTAGAACATCACAAACAGCAGCGAAAATTCCAAGAATTATATATTTCCTTTTACTCGCCACCCCAGTTTTTCGAGTGAGCAAAATCCCAACAACTACTGAATAAACCAAAAGTAAGTTTTGAACCAAATTTTCATCGTTTCTTTCCTTTCATTTTCTTTTGAAAAATTTAATTAATATTTAAATTGATACAGAGTATAATTGTGCATTGAATAAGCACAGTTCTCTGTAAAGTATTAGGTGTACAACTTTGCTTCCGCCGTTTTTCGATAGATGGCTGCAGCGGTAAGTGCCGGTTGAAATAGGCAGGTCAAAAATTTCATACAGTAAGCTTGGACATCTGTCAACATAACGATAGCAGCACATAAGTGAATTTGTGTTTGCATCAAAAGTGTATTCTCGATCGAAGATGTCAGTTTTCGAGCCAAATTCTCGTCATTTGCGGGAAGTGTTGATTTTCTGCTTTCATTTGAAGAAAACTGCGGCTGAGGCTCATCGAATGCTCTCAAGTGCTTACGGTGACGCTGCTCTTAGTGAAAGAACGTGTCGTGAGTGGTTTCAACGCTTTAAAAGCGGTGATTTTGATGTCGAGGACCGGCATGGCGGCGGAAGAGAAAAAATTTTCGAAGATTCCGAACTGGAGGTATTACTTGCTGAAGAC
>UELV01086887.1:0-11680 GCA_900490015.1 Megastigmus stigmatizans | reverse complement strand
ACTCATAAAGTAATTTCCTCGTATGAAATATTTAAGAGAAACACTCAAATAAAGGAAATGTGCTTGTCAGCGACTAGGCCACTATTGGAAAACAAGTCTTTATAGTTTTTGAGGGTCGCTTCCCTCCTTTGCTATATCGATCAGTTGTTTAGGCTACTCTTATCGCTACATGAAGCCACTTCATTAAACCGCAACACTAATCCACTTTGTCCATTCATAAGCGAGAGCGTGGCGTAACTATGTCATTTGTTCAAACTACTTAAGCATCCATTAACTACGGCGGTCCTAACAACAAAGAGCGGGACAGCGAGCCATAGAGAATTATAAGCCGCAATAACGATCGTTTCAGTAAACTCATTCATATTTCCGAAACATTATGCAAATTGCCAAGCGGAGAGAGAGCACATTGAACTCGGCACACAATTACTACTGGGCCGAGACATTGTCGCAGAGAGAGAGAGAGAGAGAGAGAGGGGGGGGGGATAAAAGGTGCAACAACAGCAGCGAGCGCTCCTCGAAATTCATTTTCTGCATATTGCATAAATGTATGTTTGTGTGTCGACGCGCACATGCTTGGAAGCAAAAAAATAAAGCGTGCGGAAAATGAAAAGGCCAGATCCCAGCGAGTGTCAGTGTACCGGATGTTGTGTGTGGGAGTGAGAGAGAAAGAGGAGCTGGAATTTCAAGGGACGAGCGAGAGATGAAATGAGTAGCGAGGCTAGTGTCAACACTCGTTCACTTTGTGAACCGCCAACTCGCCAAACCTCGGCGATATTAACGTCCTCCCTTTTGCAAGAACGTCCTTTAACTTTCTCTCTCCTTCTCTCTCTCTCTTTCTCCCTTCCTATAACTCTCCGTGTTTCTTTTTTTTTTGTGTTTTATCTCCCAGTCAGCTTGAATTTTATTTGGCACTTTTTACGACATTTTTACGTACGATCTTCGTTTTTTATGATGAATAAACTTTAAATTTGATTTCTGCGTGTAAAATAAGAGCATTGATCCGTACAGCTGGAATTATATGTATAATTGAATGGTAGACTATGAGACTTTCTGTATAAGTTTTTGTAAGTTCGAAGCACCGTAGATATAAGTAGTATAGGTAGTAATATTTGTAAAGGAAAAGCTTTTATGCAAAACGAATTTAATAAGGTTTTCAACGATAAAATGAAATGGAATCCAGATTTATCACAAGAAAAACAGTTACTAAAAGCGTATGAAAATTCAACAGAAATATTTTCAATTCGAATGTTGGAATAGATGTCGTATCTGAAGTTCAAGCTGATGGAAATTGGAAAATATCAGAACTTTATGGTAAATCAAATAAAGCAATATCAAACGTTGAACTAAAATTTGATCTGCTAAAGGGTCTTAGAACTTCATTAAATTTAATGTAAATTGAACATTTCAAATAGCTTTTAATAATTTATTATTAATCAAGGTTAACACGGAATCATTTTTCATGTTTTAATTAGTTTTATGTTAAATAGACTTTCACTAAAAATTAATTTTTTAAGTAAGCTCTTAAAATAATGAAAATTATTATATATTAGCATTATATTGTAAATAATAATGCCTAGTAAATGTAATCTTTGTTCATTAGATATAACAAAGGAATAATTGCGATAAAAAAGACATCCCTTATTTAGCGCTCGCGTGACCAAATCGAAGAAAAGGAAGCGAAAACAAAAACGGCAGAAGAATAATATGGGATGACTCGGCCAAAAATATAAGCCATAGTTTCACGCTTTTATCATGCTAATCTCCGAAGCAAAGAAAATTCTGAAGCACGTACGTGTAAGTAGCATAATAGCGTTCCGCATCTGTTGGAGCAAATCTCCATCGGATTACGCGAAAAAAAATATACACGCACGTATATGTATATAGGAGAGGGTACGCGATTATGTTTATACCTACTGCAGCGGTTCGGAATGGCTTTCCGTACATAATTTATCACTTGCTCGGGATCCTTTCCCTCACCCTATCATTGGCCGGCACTGCAGGCGCAAGCCCCGACTTATTAATATCGCATCAATACGAGATATAGCCGAAATTGGAACCCTTTTGAGCGAGACAGCGAGAGAGATAGATGGAGAGAGAAAGGCAGAGAGAGAGAGAGAGAGAGAGAGATAAACGAGTCGGGAGAAAATTGATTGTGCGGGATTTAAAATTCAATTTCGAAGAGGCTACCAAAATCAACGATATGGATTATGCGAAACGCTTTAAATGAGCCCCCGTCGACGTTAAACTCCCTTGGTTATGTCGGCGATCGTATATAAGTGCATAGTTTTTCAATGTATGTTTCTCTCGCCCTATACCGTTTTCCATTTCTATTTATATTTCGGCTATTTATCTTGCTACCCTTTTATTCTAGTACTGAATTGATTCCACTTTATTTTGTTCAAGTAATATTGTAAATTATAATCTCACTGTATTTTTAACCTATTACTTAATTTTATAATATAATTATTTATATATATAAAATTAATTATAACCATAAATAATTATATAATTATTTATATGTAAAATTAATTAAAACTATGAATAATTATATAATTATTTATAATTATTTATTTGATATATTTTTCAATTTTAAATTAATACGTATTCGCTATTTGTGCAACACGTTTAATTAGCATCACATTAATTATGATCAAAATATTATATTGTCAAAAATTGCAAGTAAAATAATTATGAAATTTCAAATAGTTATTAACATACATTGCTAATATCAGAAATACAAGATTCTTAATTGGGTAATAGTATATCAACTTCCACCTACACTCAGCGTTCACTAATTACATTGAAAATAAAGTTTCAGCAAAAATTTCTGTATACTCGCAAATTTAAGCAGCAAGAAAATTAACATCTATAACTGCAGTCATCAAAACATCAAATTAAGGATCAAATTACGACACACACATTCACTGAAACGCATATAGATACACACCGATCTTTGGGAAACTCGGCACACACACGCACACACACACACGCGCACGTACACACACACACGCAATAAAATCAGAGAAATACTCACTTAATTGTCAATCACAGTATAGCGCGTCAACTCGCACGCACTGCACATGTAATCCAAAACCTTTCTCTCGGTGGAGTGTATGCGTGCAGCGTATGTTACATGTTCAATCGAATGTGCGAGAGACTCCAGGTTTCGATACAAATCCAAACATCGCACGCACATACACATACGCATGCATTTCCCCCTTCCAGTTACAGGCTTTAATCTTGCCTCTATTTAACAGCACGTGTAATTCGGGGCCGTGTGCCACGCGCGAGCATACAGAGAGAGAGAGAGAGAGAGAGAGAGAGAGAGAGAGATATCGGTACCTCTATACGCTTGTCTGCTCTAAAGGGCCCACGCGCGCGTGATTAATTGACTTTATGCTTAACGGCGGGCGGCATTGGCGCGCCTAAACGCCAAAGCCTTATGCTTGCCATCGAGCAGCCTCTCGCTCCAGGCGTCCGACGAGTGACGACGACACATGCGCGCCGCTTGTCGAAATAAATCTAAAGCCCCGCGGAAACGTTTGACGATCGTCTGCCTCCGCTTATGTGTGTGTGTTTGTGTGCGATTGTGCGCGTGTGTGTGTACCGCAATATAACGTGTAATGTGCGAAATCCTCGCGCGGTACCCGAGACCAATGAGTCGGAAGAGAGCTCACGAAATTGTTGTCGAGGTATTCGCGGCGTGGGATACGAGTGTATACGAGGGTCCGGTGTGTATAGAGCCGGAGAATGGAAGGATTTCTCTCTCCTATGCTCTGTGTTTGGGGAATATGGGGAATTTCGGCCTTTTGTGAAATGCTTCTCTCTCTCTCTCTCTCTCTCTCTCTCTCTCTCTCTCTCTCTCTCTCTCTTTCTTGCTTCCTCTCACGCGGTCTCCCGACCTCGAATAACCTGGCTATTGTCATAATTTTGAAATTTCTTTGATGTCGGAATAATCGGATTACACAAGCGCAGAATGCGGCAAGCTTCAACTTTATACCGATCAAGATCGACCTTTGCTTTATGAGAATAAGATCCGCAAGCATTAGATTAGCTATATGTATATGTTTGTTACAGAAATTCCAAGTACGATTAGATTTTTTTTTACACGATGCAGATATTAAAATAAGAATGTTATTATAGAAAAACACTTTATTCAAGAATAAAGTACTGGTCGGCAACGGTTAACTTTTATTTTTTAACAACTAGTTTTTATTTTCTTGCCGTGACAGTGAAAGATTTCATTAGCTCTATATAACGTTACTGCGCGAGCTTATAAAACATAAACTTCAAATTAGCAATTCAAAGAGTTTCAAGTTACGCGTCCTAAAACGCTTAACTAACATCCAAGTGTCACTAATTTCTAAAATCATTAACTTAATCAATATAACAGTTTATCTCACAAATCCAGTGCTTCGTGTAAATAAATATTAAATAAAAATAAGAATTAGTCACTAATTTACCGAAAGTTTTATAAAAATTAAATTGAGAAAAAAATAATATCATTGAAGAAACCAAATGTAACCAATAAACAATTTGCAATAAATATTATCTTTCGCAAGAGAACTTTTCCGATAATTGATATTCTCATAAAATAAATATAGCACGATGGTTTATAGCAGAGAGGTACACATGTGGTGTAGGCGATGTTTACGGGCAAACGATGATGCCAAAATGCCTCGTCTTCGCTAACTTCACTCCTTCTCCCTGTCTCCCAGTCGTTCTCTTTCCTTATCTACCCCCTTATCTTTCCCCCAGAAAGAGTGAGAGAGGAAAGAAATCCGCGCGGCGGTTAGTCACTCGCTCACGCCGTCAAGTCTCGCGACATCCTAAGACGCCACCTGACGTGCAATTAATCGGCTGATGAATCGTTTGACTTGAGGGAGGCTCCAAGCTGCTCCTCTCGCGTTATGTTGCACTCGCTCGCTTTCGCGTGAGTTCTCTGTAATTTTCCTCACGTCAATAAAAATATATCCCTCTCTCTCTCTCTCTCTCTCTCTCTGCTCCTCCTCATCCTCTAGCTCTCATCTCTCGGTTTGGCTTCTCTTATATTTCACGTCGATCAATTTCCGTCGATGAAACGGGGCTGCAAGTGAAAATGTGCTCCGGTGCTTACACCGCTCCTGAAAGTGGAAAATGCAAATTTTTCATGAATACGATAGTTCTTATCTTACTAATAGATTTTCCCTGGGCGATGTCGCGATGAAATGTCCTCGACGTAAATATGATCTTTATAGAGAGCGCTTATGTTTTCTTTTATGGCAAATAGCTATAAAAAACCTTGTTTGACTTTTTGATAAAAGATTCGTCGGGGAAAAGAAAGGCAATTTCAAAGATTACTTGGTTTTGCTTGTATGTGGCCGCAATATTCGATCGGAAGTTTGAAGGTCTGGTGTAATTGCTACTATAGGGGGGGAGAGAGTATAATTGTGAACTGACATTGCGTCAGTTTGACCAAACGATTCGCGTGGGAATATGGTTTCAGGTTATTAAGGCAAGAACAGTTATGGCTGTTCGAAACTATTGTCTGTTTATGACTAGTGTTTGGAATAGGTGGAGAAGACGACGCTAACAATACAATGGACTGCAGAAAACATTACTTCCGTTTATGTACAAGTTTAGTACTGCGTGTCGACGATGTTGAACTTTATAGAGCATATGCGTAAATGGTGACAGAATTATAATTCGTATGGATAATTTAGGAATAATATTACGATAATCTAGTTTTGTCCGAAATCTAAGCCACGTGTTAAAAAGTGAACGTTTGAATACTCACAGTGAATCTATCATATAAACATTTTGAATGTATAATTTCGTAATAGTCATTACGAGCCTAATCCTGAAAAGAGAAATATGCTTAAACAGTTAATATTCTCACCCTCCAACTGTTGACCAAAAGCATCATCGCACCGCAACGGATAAAAAGTAAAAGTATAAAGAGCATTAAAAAAATAAGCAGCAGCAGCCGAAAACCTTAACGAAATCCCCGGCACGAAGCGCAGTTTGCCGAAAAATAAATCTCTCCGGACTTTCGCGCTATACCAAAATCCATATCTCGCCCTACAGGAAAGCTCCGGGGTGCTCAGCGCACCCCTATGGCACGAGAGAGGCGCGCGCTTACTCGCTTTATGGTATATACATACTACATACTACATTTGCTTGACATTAGATACTCGTTTAGTACACTTTCCCGCGAGAAAGAAGTGAAGATTTAGACGAGAGAGGTCGGGGATATAGCGGCGCCAGCAGCAGCAGGGAGAAAACGTGTCCTATCTCAGCAGTGCCATGAACGAGGCCCGCAAACAGCTGTAAAGAAATTCTCGGTCGCGCGTCGCCGGAAAAGCGCCCAGGCAACAAACGCGCGCGGGGCTCGCTATCTGCGCCGCCCGTGCCGACGCAGCCCCCCGCGCTTTAACTGCCATTATCGTCGCGCCCTCAGCGACGCCACCGTCCCCGTAATCAATTTCGTCTGTGCGCCGTCGAGATCTTGAATCTTTCTCTTCTCTTTTTTTCCTCTCTCTCTCTCTCTCTCTCTCTCTCTCTCTCTCAATGCGACCCCTGACGAAAATCCTCCACCCCTCGGTGCGCCTGTGTATATTAATAAATATATATCTGCGGCCTCGGAGTCTGTGTTTATGCACGCCGGGGCGCATATTTTTCATTCATCCCGCGATATCTTTTAATTAGATCTCATTTTTTTATGCAGATTTCCATCGTGTTTGTCTTGGCGATAGTATTTATCGTTGTTTTTTTTTTGTTGGAAAGTATCGAATCACCCCTTTTTTATAGTTTCCATCGTAGATTAATTATGCTTGATTTTGTATACAGGAGTGGGTAGAAAAAGTTGAGGGATGGTTATCTTGCAGGCAATAACGGAAGGGAATGATGGGAAATGGAAATATGAATAGAATAATATAAAGAAAATCTTGGTAACTAATGCACAAATATACTTTTGTATTGTATATGAAAAACAATATTTCAAATAAAGAATATTTTTTAACAAAATGTGATGAACATCCGTTTAACTCAGCTGTAATTATGAAATTAATGTTTTGCATGATTGTGAGCTTGATAGATTCAAAGTTGTAACTTACTTTATGAAGCCTATAAAGTAATAATTAATGGAAATATTAATAAAACAGAGGTAAAAAACTAAATTTGTTAAACAGCGGAAACCAAGCTGGAAAATAATTAAGGGAATAAATACGATTCGCCATTGTTCTTGCAGAATTCAATTATCGTATAAAAACCAAATTCGCGTATACGTGAAAGTTTTAAAATTTCCGCAGCTATACCCTCGACCTTATTTGTTTCGCATTCGCTAGCAAACAAAATATCAAGCGCGTCAAAACAGTTCAAAAGCAACACACGCATACCCGCCGACAGCGAGAAATTACGTCGCTCAGGGGCTACAACTCCAACCCCCCATATACACCCCACCCAATTGGAACAGTCTTGCAACTCGTATTCTCCCTCCGCAGCTATACTAAAACACAGGAAAAACCTTCGGTCCTGCATGTTCCATAATGCACTGCGTCCATCCAGGTATATATAGGTGCACAGACACATACGCACGCACAAGGCGGGTGGGTGGTTAGACGGGTGTACGCGCCGCGTTGATTAATAGGGGATACATCTGTTAACGCCCGTACGATAGACTGAATGGCGATAGTTCGTGGAGGAGATGGCTCCGCGCAGTTGGCATTAATCACTGCACTGGAAGCGTTTGGTTTCGCGCGTTTCGGGCCCCGCATAATGCGCTCACTGCACCCCCGATCTATACATAAGGCTAGGACTGACAAGCCGGACACTCTCTCTCTCGCGCGCGCGCTCGCTCTTGTGCTGCAACAATGACTGCCAATTTCTGGGCCGATTGCGAATCAATAACGCCCGATTGAATCTTAATCGAGGTGCTGATTTAATGACGAGTATAGAGTGGGCGGCTCTGCCGAGAAATTTCTATCCTAGGCTACTGTAGAAGCACGGCATCTGTATATAATTTTCGGACTGCCGGAGAAATGGAAATCGGTGACAGCGGGGAGGCATAGGGCAGAAGCTACGGTAATCGCGGGTACTGCGGCCGAGTTCATTAGCTAAGTCGGGTTTAACGAGCCTTGCAAGATTGCTGGTTTGTTCCCACCCCTTCCTTTTTTTCCCCTCTTCCTTTGACGCTCATCGTTTATGCATAAGGCGGTATTTGTGGTGGGATTAATGTTATTGGCAGGAATCGATGGAAGTAATTGATTAATTTGCGAGCTGAGATTGTCTCGGTATTGGATTCTGGGTAATTTTTGGATAAACGATTGAATTAGAATACTGGAAATGGAAGGTGTATTTGATGTATTTAAGTAATTCACAGTTCATTGTATAGATTAGAGAACAAAAATTCATTTGCAAATGTAATAAGTTTACTTTCCTGTTGGGACATTGAGGTGTGCCGTACTATATATTAAATTAGTGGGTGATGTATAGTCAGACAATGAAAGTCTATCGATACATTGTTATTATTAATTTCTAGATTTCAGCTTGTTATATGTCAACTCTCTTGTAATTTAGACCGTTGATCGTTTCTAAAAATTATTTTTAATCCAAAATACTTACTGTGTAACATAATACACCATTAACAAAAGTTACTGATCAAGCTCAGGATTTTCTATGTAGTTCAAAATCATTGATAAATATTCCTATTAAAGTATTCATTGAACTATTTATTTAAAGTTTTACCGATATGTCTATGTTGTAGAAATAATTTTAATAATAATTCGGTATTAGCTGATTAGCAACTGATACTCCGATGGTTTATCAGTAGTTCAAAACTGTAAGTACACCGTTACAATATAATTATTTCGTTAAAAGAGACAGAATGGACATTTCAAAAATGGAAGCTGACCTATTTCTTTCCTCGACATCGATGCATCAGGCTTCCTCGCACCAACTGCTGGCCTAATTTTTCTCGATCGAGTTCAGTTTTGCCGTTGACCGGAAAGCCTTGGCGAACGCAGTCGGAATAAAGTCCCAGAAGGCTTGGCAGGATAGCAGCATAAATACGGCGGAGATTCTCACGGACGACGCGCCGGAACCATTAAATTGATCATAAATTTCCGATCTGGCTTAAAGGGGAAAGAAGAGAGTGAGTGTGAGAGAGACAGAGAGAGAGAGAGAGAGAGAGAGAGAGAGAGAGAGAGAGAGGAAACTTACCAACAAGCTCGGTACTTTACGAATCCGCGAGCCTCGACTGCGTGTAAACACGTTCGCAGTTCGTTTGCAGAGTGGCTCTATGTGATCGCTACTGCCAACTGATCCTTGAGAGAGAGGGAGGGATTTAGTGGCTACAGATAGACACGTGACTGGACCAGTAAGTATCCTGGAGCTTGTTCTATATACATATATATATGTATAGAGAAAGCCTATGCGTATTGTCCCAGGCAACGGTGGATGCGATCAATGTCAAGGAGCATTAAAATGTGCAATTCGTTCTTATCCTATTCTTTCTTTTTGTCACTCGTGCATGTGCAACTCGCTGTATGTAATCCCTCGTTGATTTTCTCTCTCTCTCTCTCTCTCTCTCTCTCTCTCTCTCTCTTTCTCTTTTTTAGTATCTCTTTCTATTCCATTCTTTTGCACGGAGGGTCGATTCGTTCATTTTACTTTGCATGGTTGATTCCTGCTGCGCTTAATGGATCTGTCACTTACATAGTTTCTCTTGCCGCTGATAACTGTAATGTGTGCATGCACGCGGCAAACGGTGCTAGCAGACAATTTTACTAGAATTTAATTGGCACTTCATTGTAAATTGTAATGAATTGTGTAGTTGAATTGTTGAACTTCTTTTAATTCTATTTATTCATTAAGATATTGTATGGCAGAATTATGTTTACTATTGTTTTTGTTTAAATACGTACAATTTGACTTTTAAAATAAATATTTTCCAATAAGCTCTCCAATAAAATATTTTTAATAAACAAATAGGTACTGAACAAATAATTGAACTCTTGATGATTTTAATCAACAGAACTCTCCAGACACTGTATAGCGAATTTAAACTGTTCTTGTTTTATTGCCGTAGATAGCAGTTGAACACACTTAGAGGTGCAGTATTACGCTTGAACTCCTTAAAGTATTTGAATTTACAGCGTAATTGACTACCTAAAACGATTTCTATGCACTTGCTGCCTAGGTATATATGATATGCATTAATTTGTACCGCGCACAAAAGCGGGGAGAAACCATGCGTGAATAATTCTAACGTACTCCGAACGTGCGGATGGTTTAGAACGCTTTTGTTAGTGAAGCGTTAGTAATGCGCAAATCACACTGTAACTATCATTGTAAAAGTTTTTCGACAAAATTAACATTGTTAGCGTTATTGGTCTACCTGTTGTACAAGGAAATTGTTATTAGCTATTGATATGCAACGATGAAATGATGCTGCTCGTATGCTGTAAAATGAAATTTTCTTACTGCAAGTAGATAAATTCTATAAGAGATATCCCCCGTTCGAATAAAAGAACGTTTGTCTTTAAAATTAAGTTTATTTTCTGAAAGACAAAATCTTTTTCCTATAAGTAAATAAAGCTTATTTCATGAAGCAGTAACTGATTTCCCTTCTAAAAAAAAATTTCAGTCCTTTCACAAGAACCTTATCAGGTGCAAATAGATAATAACTCTTCGTTTACATCGCGTAACATTGAAACTTACAGTACATATTTCCCAAATATATAGATTTTATATTATATTGTGTACAATAGAAGTGCTCGCGTTAGTCTGATTTTCGTCACCAATAGTGCACGTGCGTTAACCGCAAAAATGCAGAAATCGAAGACAATGGGCGAATTCTTATAAAAAAAGCATCGATTGATTAAAGTGTTGGTGATGTGTTAAGGGGTAATTTACTCTTTTTATCATTAGTTTTTACTATACCAACTTACTATAGTTGCGTAACTTATTATTTTTTGACTTCTCGAAATAAAAGTCGTTTTATACGAGAGGATTTTTTTCTAAATGAACTGCAAGAATAAAGATTTCTAAATTTAAGAGATTTCTATTTTAGTTGAATGGGTTTCTTCTTATAGCAAGTATATGCTAAATTTTTACAGGATTAATCAAATAGCAGATTAAAATATAATTCCTCTACAATCAAATTGCAATCTTCTTCAGTCAAATAAAATCGAAGGAAACAGATTTTATTCTTCATTCAAGAAGAAAAAATTTACGTACCCAAACAAAATTATTTTCTTCTTAATTCTAGTGGATTCTGCTTGCATCAAGTATCTATTTTTCTCAGTGTATAGCCCATCCTTGCTCAACATATATAGCGCGCAGCACTAATGATAAAAGAATCCCTTGAAGAGAAAAGAAAAATCGACGCGTTCTGCATACAGTGTGCACAAGATTCATTCGCGAGTAGAGAAGAGGGCTCATTCTTGCAGATTTCTCATTAATCGTCGACCAGGCTCTCTTGCTTACTCGGTGCCCGAACAGCAACGTAGCAGCAGTAGCAGCAGCAGCCGACAGCACTACAGTGCAGTCTATATATTGCTCGAAGGAAGCTGCTACCGCGCCTATGTACACAGCGTCTTAAGGGAGCCATTATGAGGCCGCGCGTTATATTAGTAACGCTGTGTTTTCCTCTCTCTCTCTCTCTCTCTCTCTCTCTCTCTCTCTCTCTCTCTCTCTCTCT
>UELV01086860.1:0-10422 GCA_900490015.1 Megastigmus stigmatizans | reverse complement strand
TTGTTCAAAAACAGAAGGGGCAGCTGGAAATATAGCTGGTTATTTTCAACTGGGGTATAACGTAATTACCGTAATTAATCGAGATCTTAGAAGAATCACTTTATGGACCTCTGAAAATGACATGTCTGTCAACGTATCGGAAATCAAGCCCGTGTGTCATATGTCGAGAGAGCTTTTATCAGCTGATTGAATAGAATGCAGTAGGTAGTGGAAACGGTCTCCTTGTTCTTCACTACTTACCCCTGTTAGAAATAATCGATTGGATATCATTAAAATTCGTTGAAACTCAATGAAACTCAATTAGATTGTATATACTTAATGTACTTTTTAAAATTAGTGCATTGAACTCTGATCCACTACAATACGTTTTAAAGTTTTTCAATGTTTTATAATTTTTTATGCGCACATTATACTCATTTATATCCTTGTCGCATTGAATCGAAATTGGATAAGATACTTATTCAATTTCGATTCAATGCGATAAGGATATAAATGAGTATATTGCGCATAATTTAATTACTATAATTAACATAGAAACTGAACCGATTTCAATTGCTTTGAATAGAGACAACATTAAGGGTTGTCACACAGGTGAATCGGGTGAAAAAGAGTACAATTTTATTTTTAGACATTTTGGTATGTACCTTTTGATATCTTTTCAGACATTGTCGTTTGCATAGTGAAAGTTTAAATTTATAAAATATAAAAATTTATCAAAAGGTATCAAAGGATATCATAATATATGTATATATATATACATATATTTCAGGTTTGAATTTTATCAAAATTTGCACGAGAAGGGAGTTAAAAAAGGATATCATAAGATTCAGCAGATCTTAAATTATTAAGAATAGTATAGATAAGTGTATGAAAATTCATCATCCTTACTCTCCGTCCGGTTTACCTTTTTTCTGTACTTAACCTTTTACATGATAAATCTCAATGTCGCCTTAATTAAAATATTATATTTTTTGTACGTCCACTATGTCAAGTAACCCATTCACTGATCCACCCACACATCCACCCACTCATCTGCCCACACAATAACGTCATATGTTTCATAATTTCATAATTTTTCGTGCATTGTATCATTTTTGTCCATGTTACCTAAGTCCACTACGTCAGGAAAATGGCTAAATTATTATGATACAGTTTTCATAATGCATAATTTATCGTAATATCCTTCTTAAAAAAGTCTGTATATGACAAGTTTAAAGAAAATCGACAAAAAGTATCACCTTAACCGAGCGAGCGTTAGCAAGTGAGTTAAGGGGGGGGGGGGGAGTAAGGTATTTCAACTTTTATTTCCATTTTTGTTTTATTTTTTTAAATGATCGCATAATATCATATAACAAATGCATTTTGATTTTTTTGTTTCAATGATTCTGTTGCGAGTTATAATGTACACCGAAAAACAACTTTGTTTCGAGGCGCCTCCGGAGATTCACTGTCACTCGTTCAATTTTCAATATTTTACAATGAAAATTTAGGAAAATGTTGTTCAAATATTGCATTATTATATGGAAATTGACTGAATAAACTAACACTATCTGTATCGTCAAAAAAAATATTAATAATATGCCATTTTTTATCGAATTAACCTTAGTACCCCCCTTAATATAGCTAGTTTATATTAATTCCACATGGATATCCATCTCATTTTTTTCAACCGAATATGCTGAAAGAAACTAAAGCTCCAAACTGCAAAACATCATTGGGAAGATGAAGTAATTTGTGAACTTTGTAGATTATTTGAATTTCTCAAAAATAATTTTTCATATGGTTAATATAAGGAATAATTAATTCTTTTTTCTAAATGATTGTTTCTAATGCATTCATTTGAGTCATACGATATACGCAATTCACAGTTCAATAAGTTGAAATAAAACATTAGTTGACCAGGAGTTTTATTCTGGAATAAATCTGGTATCCCGGTTGAAAATGATTCGTCCCAATTTACAGTTTGAAATTCACATAGAATCCATACGAATTCCACATGAAATTTGCATGGATTCCACATGGAATCTATATGAATCCACCTGGATTTCCAGGCGAAATTCCAGATCCTAGATTTTTGTAATTTATTACGACTCTTTAAAGCTCATGTAGGTTTGGTGACCATCTTTGGTGTTACTCTGCGGATGATAATACCCAAATTGGGTAATGGAGCTTTAATATTCTAATTTTTAATATTTAATTAAATTCAAAATAAGTTGAAAATTTGAATATCAAGTCTGAATATCCCGGTTTGGGTGTTATTAACCACATGGTAACACCAAAGATGGTCACCAAACCTACATGAACCTTGAGGTTTCGTAATAAATTACACAAATCTAGGACCTGGAATTTCATCTTTAATTTCATGTGGAATCCGCAAGAAATTCATATAGATTCCATATGATCATTTTTAACCGGGATTGTATATAAAATAGCCATTCGCAGTTCGATTTCTTTAAATCTATCAACCTAATCCAGAAAATGAGATTTTTTTGACAAAATGACAAGCCACCCAGCTTTTAAAAGCAATGTATTCATTTAATGTAATGTTTTTATCCTATAAAAAATTTTAACTTCGTAATTTAAGATATCTCGAAAGTAGTTCTTTTAGTTATCTCGAAAATACGCAAGGGCGACCTTTATTCTTTATTTCAGATTCGTGCTTAGAAGACCAAAATACATAGGAATAAGCTGTTCTCGACTCCAGTACAGTATACAGGGTGCTTTTTTGTGGTCTTATGTAATTAATCATTTTAAAAAGAATCGGCCACACCTGACTAAGTGAGCGCTTTGAAAGAGGTAATCCAAAAATGTTAAGAAATAAAGCAATATATAAAACTACAACTTTTATTAATACTTGTTGCGACGTTTCGATGGTCTAGTATTTACACCTTTCACAAAGCCAACAAGGAATGATAGCTTCGACATTAATTAAGTGGTAACACCACTCTAGAATTTTCAAATAATTGATTTTTTTTTGGTTTAAACAATACTTTATGCTCATAAAAACCATATCCAATTGGTTTTATACAGAAATAAAATGTTTAAAAGGTTCAATTCTTGATTTAGCCGCAGCACCTCAGAGCGCGCACCGAGCAAGATAAGTGCTGATTTAAGTGCTTCTAAAACTTTAAACGCGTTTTTCTCGAAACGGTTTTTTTCAAACTGAGCGAACAAATTGCATTAACATCATTGCATGGATCGACTTGTATTTTTTTCAGTAGCTTCACAAGTAGATTCTCTAAATAAGTACATAGCCATTTTTTGATTTGATGTAAATTGCCTTTTTTTATAAACAAAACTGCTCTTTTTTGGCCAAAAATTCATACGTTTTGTTTGAAAATGCACCATTTCTACAAAAATTAATGTAAGAAAAAAATCCTTCGTACTTCTCTAGATAATAGTATATAGTTTTAAAAAATTTTCGATTTTTTGGTGCAGCTTTCATAATTTTCGAGAAATTTGTTCGCCCGCAGAGCACCTTTCAAAAAACATTTTTCTGGAGATTAGCTGTATCGCCGCCATTTACATTAAAATAATAATAAAAAATATTTTTTTCATACTTCAATATGTGTTAAGTGAACCCTCTAAAAAGAAATACTATTCATTTTCCCACACTCCCAAAATAAATTGTCAAAATTAGGCTTTTTTTTCGGCCTCTAGAGTGGTATTACCCCTTAATGCAATATCTTTAGGAATTTTATTTTGTCGTAGGATCTTAAATTGATCAGTCAAACCTTTTGTAAACCATAATGGTAATAAGGGCCTGAAAAATTGCGGAATCGTATACATGTAGAATAAAGTTTTTTTAATCCGAGACTTTATAGACACAACCTAAAGGTACGAAACCATCCAGCTCACATTATCTGAGTGTTGAATCAAATTCCTTACTCCGATCAGAAAGCCAACTAGGTATTTTCACACTGTGCAAAAGAATTTTCAATAATATCAATAAACTTCTGCTTATTCCAAATAGAATAATATCATATACTTTTAAATTTCAAAAGCAATATACTTTTGTTTAACAGGTATAAATTATTGTAAATTCCATTAGTATTATATTTGCATTTAAATTCCATAAATTATTTAAAAATTTGATTGCAATACTGAAATAAATTGATAAAACAATTGATTAAAACTTTCTATTTAAATGTTTACATTTAATCATTTCAGTATTTCGAGTATTCTTTAAAGTATTTATGAACACAATAAATTAATTAAGCATAATTGTGGCTCTATAACTAAGATCGTCATATTTTACTTTATGTCATTCGAAAACTCAAAAATTACAACATGATTAAATATGCACCTATACGTATATGTACGTATATTACCTTAATATTTTGTATCTATTTCTTATTGACAACCTTCTTGATACAGATTCCGAGGCACTATAAAAGGTGGACCATCTCAATATACGAAGCGATCCAGCTTAAGTCATCTAACTCATGAATCAAATTTCGAAGCTGGCTTTAAAGCTCTAAAGGCCAGTGCACAGCCTGAAGCTAAAGCAATCCACCTCGATTCATTTGACTGTCCTATCAAGTTTCCCACTTGGATCAAAAATATAATTAGGTATATTTTATATCATTCTACTGTACGAATGAATACTAACACAGGCCTACAAAATAAAAATTAATTTTTACTGGGGGACTGACTATACTTTTCTACTGTATTTATTTCCGCTGAACACGAATCTACTGTCAGAACTATTCAAGATAATTTGTCATATTTTGTATTTGAGTACGCCCATCTCTAAGCGAGCATTGATACACGGTCGACGTTTATTTTTTATTTTGTTTGCAAGCGGTCTTGTGCTTATGTGCAAGCGCGTCGTTGATCATGGAGAGATGGCCGATACTAGGTTGGAATAAAATTGTGCAGCCATTGAAGGGGGGAATAACACATTCATGACCCGCGATGAAAAGAGAGGGGTATCATTCATATTTTGATTGAAAGTAGCATCGAATGCAGATGTTTCGAATGTATCATTTTGATTGTTTTCCGGTTGAGTTGGTATATCGACAGCAATCGATTTGTCTAGATTTAAATTCAGAGGGGACGTCTGGGAAGGCCGAATGTTCTCCATCTGATCACTCGGTATAACCAGAGCGTGTTCCCTTTCTAAATATGGATGAGAGTTACGAAGGATAAGTCTATCTGTCTTATATGCGACTAATGATTCAATTACACCCTTGAATTTTTGCCTGACTATATGAATGGCGAGCTGTCTACTAATTTTTTGAATGATCAAAATTGAATAGGCTTCATTTTTAAATTGGAAAAACACGCATTCTATTTGCAGCATGATTTTCTTAACAGTTTGCGCATTTGGTGAGAAAATTGCAGTAACCTCAGTGGACCATGCCACAATTTACACACCGGGGTAAACTATTATATGAGTTTGTGCCGTGTCCAAAGTGCTAGCAACGATAGTACCTCAAAACCGCTGGGGTGAATTGATGAACCTTGTAAAAAATACTAAATAAATCCGTATACTTAAGGATTTTATTTCAGCAAAAACTTTTGATTTTATCCGTGTCAATAATTTTCTTTTCTCCGATTTCCAAAATTATTTGTTTTTTAATACATTCGATTTTAGAGATGTTTTCATCACCCAATGAGGAGATTCCTCTTTGGATCCTCTGTATTGGGATGTTCGAAGGGAAATCAAAAATTAAACCTGTGTTGTAAAGTCCCTAATTGGGGATGAAAGCATTCCAATTTGGGTCGACTTTTTTAACGCCTAATGTGACAAAGTCATTATGGATTTGTCGCTATGGATTCAACAACATTAAAAAAACTTTCCGATCAATTAAGGGAAGCTATATACATGTCTAATGCTGGCTTAGAGGAGTTCCAACTTTTTTCATGGTATGTGTAACATTAAGGGGGGGTTATGGTTAATTCGGCTAAAAAAAAGCATTTTTTTCAGAATTTTTTCAGAGAAAACGGTTAAAGTAAATTTATTTCGGTAAGCGGTACATAATAAAGTAACATTTGTAGTATATTTAAAACAATTTTCATATAAAAATATTGATAATTCAGCCGTTGACAGCAAATCTACGGAAACGCCTCGAAAAAAAGTTAGTTTGCGGTGCCATCTGTATCTCCTCGTAGAATCATCTGAAATCAAAAAACCAAACGGCTTTGGTTAGTTTATGAATTTTCCAAGGTAACCCTGTCGAGTTTTTATTTTTAAAATTTTTTTTCGATTTTTGGCAACACTTTGAAGTGAAAACTGCGATTTTTGACGAAAAAAACCCAACTATTTGTTATTGCAAAATAAATAATAAACATAAATAAAAGAAAAACTCGACAGGGTTACCTGGGTAATTATATGCAGAAACTGTGTACAAAATTTCAAGAGGATCGGTCGAGTAGATTTTGAGTTCTAAATGGCACCGACTTCAAAAACGTCATTTTTCAGGAAATCGATTTAAAGCTCGAACACGGCAGGTAGCAACTTTGGAGCGGCGAGCGCTTATAGCGCTATAACTCTGTGAGTTTTGCTCCGATTGATTCGAAATTTTGACACAACATTCTTCAGATATTGTACATTCATTTTCTAAAATAAAAAAAAATCGATTTTTTTTGACCCTAAAAACCATAACCCCCCTTAAGAAATATTATTTATGTCGACTGTACTCTACTATAAACTGACAAAGATTTTTCTATTGGTCTTACAGTCTAATCAATATTAACTTCAATATTAAACAATATTGTATTAATCAATATTCATTCACTGCTATTAAATTAAATTATATTCTAATACTTCCAGCTGGTACAAATGGAGATGATACTGACATTTGAAGCTGGAATCAATACTAAAATTGTAACTAAGTATGCATTTTGCAAACCTGACTGCACATAAATGGAATGCAGATTATAAAACAATATTAGCCAGTGTTGATTCTACTGTGATAAAATGTGATGATCAGCTGTATAGAATTCTTCCTCTGATAATGAGTCAATAAGCCTAGTATAATATTAAACGGAAATCCCATTCGAAGAAAGCGATAGAGTTTTGAATATAGATTTATAGGTGTATCAATTGGATTTTTATTATATTATAAAGAGATAATAAAATTTAAATTAAAGTTTAACTTTGTAACCATTTATTACTTACAGTATATTCTTATTAATCTTTGCCCTATTGCATATAAAAATAAAAAATTCATAAGTTTTTTCATAAACCCAATTATTAGTCTATCGTATAATATTTAATATTAAATTAGAATTTATTTATCTATTTATTACAAAAATTTATAAATTTAATTGCAAAATATTCATTAATTTAAATATAATGCGTATCATTGCATTCAAATATAGAATATGAATTTAAAAGTTCGTGCACACATAGCCGACAGCCGTAAACAACGTGAAAAATCCAAGATGGCGTTGCGCTCTATCAAAATGCTACTTTCGCGCTGTTGCCACGTTGATCAAATATTCAAATTTGTTCGGACAGTTGTATCAATGACCACAGACTGTACAGTAATACTTTGTATAAAATATTCTGAGCATTCACAATATATAGTGAGTGAGCATATAGTTTGGAATTGTGCCAAAATAATGAACATAATGAAGTTGTAACAAATGTTTCTGATGTGTACTAAAAGTATTTAAATAATATAAGACTTCTAAATGTGAAGCTAATTTCTAAAGTATATTTTATTATTCAATAATTAATTTTAAATTTTCCTGTAATTAGTACAGAGCAAAAACATAAATAGAGCGCCGTTAAAAAAAAAGACATAGTGTTATATAAGAGGATGTTACAATGTTTGTTACAACCTTTTTTGGAATCGACATTTTATTAATTAATGTTCTACTATTTATATCAATGAATATTTAAAATTTTTATTGATATTGAAAGGAAGATTTACACTTCATAGTTGACAAGCGCATACCGATTAATGATAAAAATATGCGTTAAAAATGTGTTGTAAAAATATTTGGTACAGCGATATAGATAATGGCTGAATAAATTTCAAATATATTAATACTATAAGACTTAGCAATCGATGACTTGGTGGGGTAGCGAGGTAGTACTTGGGTGGGTGAACCGCTTCTCGTCGCGCTGGCTTCGTCCGAGAGTTTAGGTGTCTCCTCACATCCCACAAGATGAGCGGAGGTATGAATGGTACGATTTCGGAGTTTAAGCCTACGTAATGTGCCATAAACCTCCAAATTGAACCATTCAATGCACCGGTTATTCCACTGGGTTTGCCAATGGAGTTTACCTGCTCTGCAGGCGCAACCTGGGCGAATGCGGAATGGTGTAGGACAAGGGTGGGACAAAACGGAATGTGTATCGATATATAAATAAACAAAAGTGTTTTTATGTTTTTAACATGTGTCTTTTTACATGAAAAGACTATATTATTATTACAACAGAGGCGAATATAAATAAAAAAAGAAATTAATGACGGCCAAATAAGTCTTCTAAGTTAAACATATTTTATATGATCATATAATGTATTTTCGGTTACTATTACCTGGATATGTTAAATCTGTAAAGAGAGACAGGTAAGCGTTATAATAAAAAAATACAGTCAATATAATAATTGTGTACTCATTTTCCCGTAAGTCCAAAAGATTCAGTCTTACCTCGGATCCGTGATCGATCGTCGATCGCTACGATTCGCGGTCCAATGTCTATACAGCAATGAGCCAGTGAGAGAGAATATGCACGGAATCGTCTGGTCTTCTTGTAATGCAAGATTTCTTGGCTCGGGGGTACGGGCATGAGAATCGCCGATCGAAGGTGGAGCACGGCCTGCGAGCAGCTGTTGGCTCAGTGCATCCGTGCGCACCGAGCGAGCCGCATTATATTGTGCCATCGGAGACGCGCGCGTATACCAACAAAGTCGTCGCGATCGGCCGTGCGACGAGCGAGAAAAATGCCCTTTTATTAATAGAATCTCGGCCCGTTGCCGCGGCGCTTATCCGTTATTTCTCGCGGTTTCTCGCTCCATTACCTGTATAAACTTCTCGATGATGCTCCGCTCTTCTAGGATCATTCTCAGCCTCGTCCTTGGCACGGTCGTCTCCCTGTCGACGAGTCTGCCTGCGGTCGCAACCTCGTCCTGGACCCAGGCCGGTGCCTTCGTTGAGAGTAAGTCGATGAGCAAGGCGATCTGACGCATTCTCAGTGTCAACTTCAGCGGATCGATTGTTCTTCGTATGATATATTGAACCTTGAAGTCTTTGTCGATCGATTACTTTTTTCGGTAGACCTGTTGGCGCAACGACTTTTCAAAGCTCGATCTTTGATTCTTTTTTTCTACTGTGAACAAAAAGAAGTTTGTTTTTCTAATTTAATATACTGAAATAAAATTATCATTCGTGAAAAGTTGACATTAAAATTCTGCAGTTTTATACAAAGACATTGTTGTATGACTATTATTTTCAAACGTATATTCTTTCACTTGATTGTTTAAAATTTACGTGTATTTTGTAATCAGAATTTATGTTTGAAAATAAAAATACAAAATATACAATAAATGAAAATGGTAAATAAACATAAAATAAATGGTCCCGGTTATATCTTTGAATCAGATAGTTATTAATTTTATATATATTTTAACGTTAACATCTCAAGTGTGAAACGGTGAATTAATGTATAAAAATCTTAGTTGATAAAATATAAAAATTTTAAATATGATTTCATTTAATAATATTTTTTTGCGTGTTACCCCGAGCTTTGTTTTCGTGAATTCGCAATTGAAAACCAAACATTCGCAGACACAAACATGAATCCATGTGAGGACTTCTACACGTACATATGCGAGAGCCAATACAAAAACCCAGACGGATCGATATCGGATTTCAAATCTCTAGTGGCAGAGGCGCAAGACAATGTGGTTGCGAAATTGAAAGGCAAGTGTCGGCTATAAGAGTATATTGCCAATGCCTTTTGCTATACCCGAATTACTCGAGAGCCCACAAAGTTAACCGAGACTATTTCTTTTTCGTCTTTTTCTGCTTTGTATGGCACCGTTGACGATCGCAGCCATACTAGAAGGCGAGGAGGTCGGGCAGAGCAGCTTTCCGCTCAACATCGCGAGATCGTTTTATGCGTCCTGCATGGATACAGGTAATTGAGAGCAACTTGTCATATGCGAAAAACGCAGATGAAAATTATTAAGTACACAAATGAATATAAACGAGTTTCAGGTTTCGGCTGGTCGTATACGGCATGAAACTACTTATATTTAAGTAGATCCATGTCTTGCGTGTAACTAAGAGCGTTTCATGGCATCCCACATAGCATGAAATATTTCTGTGAAAGATTCAAAGAAAGGATTCAGCGAAACCTTGCAGAAACCTTTCTAGCAGGTTACTGAAACCTTACAATAACATTTCACAGAAATGTTTATTGAAAGCTTTCAGAAATATTTTCATAACATTTCACTGAAA
>UELV01086854.1:0-11652 GCA_900490015.1 Megastigmus stigmatizans | reverse complement strand
CACACACACACACACACACATACGCACACGTACACACGTAGGGATGGCAGACGACGAACCTTAATTGCGATGGGCGATGTTGCGCGCTCCCTGGCAAAACACACTGACGCTCTACCATCCCCTCTCTCTCTCTCTCTCTCTCTCTCTCTCTGGCTTGCTCAACCGGAGACTTGTGCTGGATGCACCGCAGCCTCAACTTTCACAAACTTCAGGGACGTGAGATACTCGGGGCTCGCGCGCTGCTCCCTGTTGATCTATCTATTGTCCTGGGTATCCCGAGTCCCGCTGCCGCCGCCGCCTCTGCCGCCGCGTCGTAACTCGCCTTGTATTTTTGTCTCCCGCAGTTTCTCCTCCAACTCCCTTACACACACGTATATATCACTCTGTAGCACGTATAAAGACTTTACTGTGCGCTGCGCCTAACTCTCTCTCTCACTCTCTCCCTCGCTATCTCCCTCATTCTCTCTCTTTCGTTATTTTTGACTTTGCCGCGGATGAAATCTTTATTTTGAGGATCGCAGAGACGAGTTGTTTGTTTTTGGAGGGAGATTTGGTAAGTTGAACCAAGATGAAAGTTATTAGAGAAAAACTACAATTTGCGATTGACCTAGTTTTACTTTAGAAAAGATATATGTATGTTTATGAAGATTGATAATTTGAGGCTTGAAATGATCAATGATTTGGATCGTTTTAGAACATAATTAAAGTGATGAGAATTTAAAGCGTACGATAGTATTTTTTAATGACTTTAAGATTTTGACCATCTTCTAAACTCTTATTGTTTTAATAAGTTAGCTTTGATGCCCCGCGTATTTTGATTTTGCAACATTAGAAATTTGCTTTTAGAAAATATCATACGTGGTATTTTCTTTTAAATTATTCAAACAATAGCACATTCTCATCAAGTTAGCTTTACTTAATCCTGCTCTGTTTAGAAAAAAAAGCTTCGAATTTGCACAATTTTTATAATTACGAAAATCATAATTAAACATTTTCAAACTTCAGTATAAGGTAGCTTTGAATTATGTTTATATAAAATTTTAATTACGAAAGGCAGGCAATTATTTTCAAGCACCGCACGGCAGTGAAAGATCCTTTTTTTTTCAACTCGTCGAAACGGAACACAACATATCCAAAATTACGGAGGAAAATTCGACAAGAGTGGGTGTATTCATTTTCCTTTCTTATATTATTCCTTCGCTCTTTTTTCCGTTTCTTTTTTCGTACGCACTGTTATATGACATAGAGAGAGCCAAGTACAATTGAAAGTTTTCAAGGGAAGAGTACTTTAAACTTCTTTTTGTTTCTTTTCGTAAAATTCTGTACTTTTTTTCAGCAAACTGGTGATGATATAAAATACACACATATATATTAACGAATTAATTGTCATATATTATTTTATTTTATTTTATTTAGTTTATTTTTATTTCCGGACATAAACCCTTACGTGAAAGAAAAATTTCCTTTACACTAACACAATCTAAATATGAAATAAAGAATGGTTAAATACTTAACTCAATTATATAATAATACTCTAATAAAAATAATGTGACAACCAATCCAGAGACAATATTAGTAGTGTCGCAAAACCCTTTCTTTAATATATTTTTTAAAAGCATGTATATTTGGAAATATATTTAAATCAAGCCTATGACTATTCCAAAATCTGCGCAACCTAAAAAATGGGCTAAAGTAAGTAAATAAGGATTTACAATTAAACACTTTTAAAGTTCTAAAATGTCTAATGGAATAATTGCATAACTTTAATTCAAAATAATTAGCAAGATTAGGATGTTTGTTATCTAGAATTAAAAATTTATACATCTGCATCATATCTAATAAGTTATGCGTAGATTTAACAGTATTTATATTGAAAACCTTAGAAATATCACCGTACTCATGATCGAATCTATTCATTGAAACATGAAATCTAAAATCAAGTAATCTAAGTATTAATAGTAGTAGATTTTTTAAGCATTTTCTTATTTCTAAAAATAAAGCCAATCAAGCTAATCGTTTTACAAGTAATTTGTTCAATGTCCTTATTAAAAGATAGATCGGTTTTAAATACAACACCTGAGTCCTTTATATAATTAACTCTTTCAATAATTTGACCATTGATCAGGTAATCATTATATATTGAAAAATTCTTTCTTTTCCAATTAAATGACATAACTTTACATTTTGTAATGTTTAGCGCAAGATCATTTTGCTCCGACCATCCCATCATTGTATTTAAATTCAATTGTATTATAATATTTTTTCACCCAACGATAAATATTACTATTAATTGGGAATACAATATTGAACTATCTTTTTGACTAGCATTGATCCGAATTACTTTAAATAATTAAAATCGTTATTTAATCTACTTTTTTAATTTATATTTAAATATGTTGACCAGAATAGCGGAATTTTTTAAATCCTATGTCAACAGTCAATGCTGGAATGCATCCAAGTCTAGACAAATTTATCTATATAGTTCATTCAACCGAGCAATTTTCATTACGTTCGTACGAGGGGAACATTTTTAGAGAAATTTCCATAACATTCGTTATCAATTTGAAGCACGATTTATTAAATTTAAAATACACAATTTCGCGGTTTGAATATGATTTAATTATTTTAAACGAATTAAATCATTGGAAATCCCTCAAAATAAATTTGAAATTTCATTCGGTTGGCGTCATTCGATTCTACGCGAATTATAAATTGGACACGGACACTATACTATTATTATTTACACAAATGTTATTTATTATAAATTGATTTAAATGAAATACTTTCCCAGGAAAAATATTATTCAAAATTTGTTTATTTGGTCACGTTATTGAAAAAAATATTTTTTTTTTATTAACGGGTTCATTAATATTTCTTAAAGAATTTTAAATCATGCACAAAGCAAAATACAACAATTCTGATAAAATGAATGTAATGTGCATGAATATCACGAATATTTTTCGAAATCTGATTCTGAATCAAAAGACGTGAAAACTCAGATTAAATCTGTATTTCGCAATAATAGTTTTTCAGCAATCATTTAGTATATTTCCTCTTTCCGCGCATTTCCTGTCACCCGCGCGCTCCATACCTAACCTCAAAGCTACTTCCTCATCGATATATATACATTTAGAAATGAAAAAAATGAACTTCCAAGTGTTTGCCCCTTCGAGAATGAAGAAGGATAGCGGTCCTGGCCGGCAAAGCTTTGGCAATCTCTGAAGAATCCAAACCAAAAAAAGAGGCACATAAGAGAGGGATAGAATGAGAGAGGGAGGGAGAGAGAGAGAGAGAGAGAGAGAGAGAGAGAGAGAGAGAGAAGTGATGTTCGATGTTTCCAAACGAGTGCACCCGGTGCAGACGATATTTCCCGGGGAAATACTTCCGCTTCCGCCATAAATCTTTGAATGCGCGTCGAGTTTCCGCGCTGTGTGCCGCGCTGCGTCTCTCTCTTTCCCTCTCTCTCTCTCCCATTTGCAGCGGCGGCGCTCGTCCTGGTCGCGAGCCCCAATTTCTCCCCGCGGCGTATACGCGTTACTGTCGGATGCATTCGCAGCTGCACCGAATGTCCCTAAGTGCAATTTAAAATACGACGAGCACCGCCGCGTCGCTCGCCTGGTACTGAGAGAGGGAGGGAGTGAGAGAGAGGCGATTCGCGCCCACGACGAAGATTTTCAGGTTCTTTTTTCTCTGCCTGCACGGGAAGGAAAAAGGAGAGAGAGAGAGAGAGAGAGAGAGAGAGGCTGTGTGTGAAAGCATTGGCCGGGCGATCTTCAATCTTGCGCGAGTACCGATAGATATATAGACTGTGTGTGTGTGGGTGCAGGTTCGAATATAGGGTTACGGAAGTGGCCAGTGTGTAATTTGCCTCGTCCATGTAAACGTGTGTGTAGGAGAGGGGGATAAACGTGTGGAGACGCTGACGTGATCTAAGGGTATATACAGATTTTTGAAGCTGCCGCAGCGGTGAGCGTAGATATTGGAAGCTGCTGACTCGTGATAAATGTTATCTTTTGGAAGCTTTCCTCTTAGGCGAACTGCGAGGACGGGTCGCAGTTTGAATCCTCGAAAATGTCTGCGAAAATGTTCTTTTTCGCGAGCTGATCCGCCTCCTCCTTACACGAGTTTCCACTTACAATTTAGCTGTAGATGCGAGTTTTATGAATTCCCAGGAAAACTATTTAAAGTGTTATCAGCGGAAATGTGGAAAAAGTGGCTGAATAACGACTTTTCCGCGGGAATTTTGGGGTGGATTTGCAATTTAGTTTTCTGCGGATATTTAATGTGCAATTTGAATGTAGTGAGGGAGCATATGATATAGTCATTAGAATGTACAGCGATATTTTTTTATGAAATTCGATACTTACGCGTTACAGCATGCTAGTCACAAAGGGTAGTGTACTCACCTGAAACAAAAACCGAAAGGAAATTCAATTAGGTGTAAGTGCATTAGTTTTATAATTGAACATAATTTATAATTTCATGCATAAAAATTATTTCATTCATACACGCTAATGATTTTGGGATATTCTGGTATACTTTTTCTAATCGTAATTTTGCCGTAGACATTAGAGATTCCGTAATCCAATCGAGAGAACCTTGGATAAACTATTCTTGCCAGAAATTGTGGAATGACGCATTTCTCGGTAAATTCTGGAGAAACTGGGGGATATATGCCATAGTCGGAGTTTGCAAATTAACATGGGCTTACTTATGTACATACATTGTCCGACTAATATATACAGGGAACTCATCTACTAATCTTGGCGAGCTATAAATACACGCCAAGTGTATTATCTTCGAACCTCGATTCATTATAACTCGCTCAACTCGGGGAAAGATTACGCCCCAACCTCACCTTATAAAACATGCAGGCAACAAACAAAAATCATCTCGGCGAAAAGAAAAACGGGGTGTAACAGGGAGAAAACTCTGTTTCGCTCTAAAAAGTACTACTCTCTCTCTCTCTCTCTCTCTCTCTCTGTTTATTTTTAGCCGTGATGCAGCAGCAGCAGCAGTCTCGAAATACTCGAAAATCCTTGTCTCAAAGGGGTGAGCTCTCGCCATTAATAATCGATATCTCGCGTGGACGCGCGGGCGGCCGCTGCGGACGAAAAAGGGGGCCAACACGCGGGACTTGATTGGTCGGGAAAGCGAGAGAGAGAGAGAGAGAGAGAGAGAGAGAGAGAGAGAGAGAGATAGGGAAGAGCTGGGGCAGGGAGAGGATGATAGAGAGTTCTCTCTTTCATTCGATGGCGTCGGCTTTTCAAGTTACCGTTTCAGGAGGAAAGAGAGGGGCGGAGGGGGAGGGGGAGAGCGAGAGGATTTTCTTTCTGCTCCCGTTCCCGGTTTCACCCAAGAGAGAGAGAGAGAGAGAGAGAGAGGCAGGAAACGGGTGCGAGTGTTCGGGATTTCATAATTTATAGTGCACTCCCTCTCTCTCTCTCTCTCTCTGGCCGCGTTTCTCGTGCGCGCCCACACGCTATATGCGGCCATCTCTGAATTGCTCTGTCCGTGCGATTTGAAAAATTACTTCACAGTCAATTGGGAGCTTCGCGAAGAGGAAGAGAGGAACCGGATAAGGGGGAAGGGGTGGGACGAGCGAGAATAACACAACAACGTTTTTCGCGGGCAAGCTCATCCCTTCTGTGTGTGTGTGTGAGTGTGTGGGCACCGCGGAAAAGTAATAATGTACTTTGGATTATTAATCACCCCGAGCGCTTTGTGTGCGGCCTTTGGTATAGATGCATTAAACCAGAGTGTAGTCGAGTGCGCTCAGAACGCAGTTGTAACTCTCCAAGTAGTTATGGTCTATGTTTAGTCAGATTTCCTGATCCAATGTGATTTCTAGCTTGTACATATGTTTTTTTTTAGCGTTTGGAACAACAACGCACAATTTGCGATAAATTTACTCACGTTTTGCATATTAGTAATAGCACACCGGGATGCTAAGCAAATAATAGTAGTTTCGAAATAAGTTAATGTTATACGCAAATGGTGAAAATGAAACCGCGAAACTGCCGGTATAGACCGCGTCTGTATATATCGCCGCAACTATTCCGCTTAATTACGCAGCTCGATCGCGGTTTGCACCACAAAAAAAAAAAAAAAAACTAAAAAGTCCTTCGGCCAAAACTTTGTTCGATATTTAATAACCCAACCCAATGCCGCGAGCGCATAAACGAGTGAACACACGCAACGATATAGTGGCGACGCGCGGTCATAATTCCACCAGCCACACACGCAGCTATTTCCAATTACGAAGCCGTGGGTGTGAACAATCGGCGCCAGTCCCTGACTCCAAAACACACGATGGGCGCTTTTTAACGAGAGCCACGCTCCTCCCGAAAATCGCGGTTCTCGCGCGCGACAATCAAATCACTGCGGGTATTACCCGCTTTCTCTCTCTCTCTCTCGGGTGGGCAGCAAGGGGGGCAGAAATCGCAGTGAATGCCATATCGGGAGGCGCGGCGTTACATAGATCCGAGGGATATCTCGCGTCCGAGAGAGGGTGTATACAAATCAAGTCGTCGCTCTAGAGATCGTTACTGCAATCTCGGAGCTCTGGCCGCCTCTGCCGCCCGCGCCGTAGCCTACCCCCCGCGGACTCTCCTCGAAATTCTCATCGGCGAATTCTCGCGCAGCGGGGATGCTCGTCGCGATAGTTCCGTTGGATTGCGAACACCGCTCTTCTGTGTATGTGTGTGTATGTGTGTGTGCACGTGCAAAGCGTCCATTAAACGATGGTGAGGGCAAGTTAGGGACTCGACGGTGCAGTGTATAATGGTAATACGCAACTTTCTCGAGAGGGTTCGGAGAGATTCGAGAGGCTATATTGCAGCTCCATAGCCTCGTTGCTATCGGGAAATACTTGCGCCGATGTGTGTATTTGGGGCTGTGCCGATTGTTGCTAGGATCGCGGAGCGCAGATTTGATTTTTTATTCAGTTTATGTATGGCCGGATTTTTTTTCTTTTTAGGACAGAACGATTTGGTAGCTGGATTATGTGACTTTTTTTCGTATAACAAGAACGATTGACGATTATAATTGAAGTTGGTACTTGACCTGTAGTGTAAAAAATAATTCTAGAAGTTTTTATTACAATTAATACTTTTATTTTGATTGAGTAAATAAATTTTTAATCTGCCCAACAATGTTAATTTTAATATATAAAGAAGGTCTTCTGAAGAATTCGAAAGAATTCTACTTAAACCAGTTAATTACAATTTTTTCTTTCGCCGCAGTAATCGTAGCTCCACGGTTCCGGACCTTAAATTTCCATTTAAATCCTCGGCAAAAGAAGAACACACGCGTATAGTAAAGGAAGGGCACACCGCGTTCCTGACCGATCCATACTTAACGATCGCGTGTAATTAAGTCCTTGCGGCAAATGGAAGAGAATGGAAGGTGGGAGAGAGAGAGAGAGAGAGAGAGAGAGAGAGAGAATCTCACCGAGAGGGAAAATCCTCCGCGGAGTTCCGAATTCGGACTTCCTCTCGAGCGCAACGGGATAACGATTACGTATGCGAATTTAATGCGGATACCTGCGAGTATAACTGTACCCTCGCAGTTTGCACTCGCTCGAAATAGCGATTAGGCGTGTGGTTTTAATTTAAGGCTAAGGGATCTAAGCTTCTACTGCTGCTGCTGCTGCTACTGTTCGCTGCATAGCTCATCGAGTGGCGGTCTAGGGATGCTAATTTTTGCGGCGACTCTGCTGGACGACTACCCAAGCGGATTAAGCGACAAAGTTTATTTGTGCTATCGGCGAAATTGTGTTAGATGCCGGGCGTGCTTAGCTTAAATCTAAATTCTTTAGTTGTTCTATGCGATTAAGTTTTCTAGAAATCGTTTATAATTTTAAAGAAAAATATTTATACATTTTTATATTACTGATTTGATTATTTTTTTCGTACGTATTTTAATGTATTCGTTTTGCCATTAATTTTTCGAATCTAAGGTGTTCTGGGTAATGTACGGCAAGACCTTGTGTTTGGAAAAAATAAAAGTAGATAGTCTTATTGCAAACTCATAAAATGAAACTGGGAGGAATTTCATGACAAATCGGTCTAATTTAAGATGACAGGATTACTTCATTCCTTTAAGCAGTCCTTCGATAAAAGTATGAGAAAAAGTTTTGCTTACTTTTTGGAACGAAGGAAAGCTCGTAATTACAATACTACTTGCAAAGTCGCTCGAAACTTTGAGATTATCGCGATGACAATCTTAATTCAAATCTAAAATGCTGCTGCACGATATCAGGAAACTTTTCAGATTACTCTCTCGCGATATTATTTTTCCAATTTATAAGAAGATAACCAAAACACTTAATAAAATGGCTGTCCTCTGAACTATACGGGAGCGATTTTCAAAACTTTTCAAATACCGGATAAATTGGTATGGCTTATACACAATATCTCAGCTACGATCTCTTGTACAAGGATTTAATCATTCCTTCCATTAGTCATTAAATATTATAATCAGAAAATCGGCTCATATAAAATCCTTTTATATGTAAATTCGTGTAAAAAGCTAATCAAATATAAGATTCGTATCATTTCTCAAATCTTATATTTAAAATTGTGAATATTTGCCGCTTAACGGGGATAAGCATGGAAGAATATCATTTTAACTATTCAAATAAACCTTTTTGTAATTTAAAATACAAATTAAATATTTTGGTGTTGCTGATTTAATTTTGAAAAACTAAATTCTACATTCCTTAGAAATAATTGTAAACTATGTTTACAATTATTAGTTATGTTTAAATATTTATTAGTTTATTCTGGTACATTATTTTAAAAAAAAAGCAATCTTGACATACAAATGGTATGTTTAGCAAAAATAAATTTTTCAGTAGCTCAATGCAATATAAAAAAAGACGTAAGACGCCCAAGTTTCTATATACATAATCAAGATTTTCATCAGTAATATACCCTATAATTGCGCTAATCGACAAATAAAAATGCTGCTTTACTGAATTGTAATATAAAACAATCTTATACACTAGTAAATCGTACTTATCATAAAATTCTTTAAAATATTTTATTAATAAATGAATTGCATTATCAGAATTAAATCACTTTAGTTTTATCTTCATCATTATCAATCACGCCACCAGAAAAATTATTATTCTCCACAATACATACATTAAATATAAAGATAGTATATGGAGCAACTTTATTACAGGATGAAACTAAAGTTATCCGACTCGATAAATCGATTATTTTCACAACGACAAGTAAAATAAATTTCTGCGAGCAAAACTTTAAGATGCTCCGTTCGATAGTTCATTCCAAATTTATCCGCACCTCTCCACCCAATACTTCGAAATTCTCCTTCACTCAACATGAAACTCCATTCATCTCACCAAACTCACATTCATTAGCTCCAAAAAAATCATCTAAACGTTCCTCGCTACATTACAGCGACAAGAGACTTTGGAATTCCAGTGCAATCACAGCCCTACCAGTACCAAACTATTGTCTGTACTCGGTTTGTCAGCTCTCGCCTATAAAGTCCCAAAACACAAGCAAAAAAGCGTGCATATAAACGTATACGAGGCTCGTCTCACCATATGCAGCAGTAACGGCAGCAGCGGCGGCGGTGGCGGTGGCCTCGAGTCGCGCAAGGCCAGGAGAAATCGAAATCGAAAGAGAGCCTCGGACGTCCATGTACATGCAGCACGTACATATACATACATACATACATACATACGTACATACATACATACACGCAGAAGAGAAGCTGAAGGCAAGCAATCGTTATAGTGGGGGTGGCGCGTGAGCGTTTGCAGTCTCTCTCTCTCTCTCTCTCTCTACGTCACGTTCATTCAGGTCATCACTCGAAGTAAACCAGAGCTGCTTAACCTAGACCCGCGACGCCGAGCGCGCTCATGTATAGAGGAGGAGGTGGAGGAGGAGGAGAAGTAGAGAGAGAGAGAGAGAGAGAGAGAGAGAGAGAGGGACTGCGTGCGCCGCGGATATATTTCACGCGGCCGATGCAAATTGCCCCGGCGTCGCTCTGCTGAAAGCCGTCGCTTATTCGCCGGCATCTCCGATAAACGGATGAACGACGACGACGACGACTACGACGACGAGTACGACGCGCGACGGCAAGGCCCATGGATGCCACGCGGTGGTGAATAAAAAGAAAAATCGAGGAGTGGCCTCGAGATAATGCGTATGCCTGCACTCGCTTTTACACTCGCCTGTTGAAGATAAACGATTGTGTGCGGTACTCTCGTGAGTTTTAGCTGTTGGCACGCGCAGCTGTAATGCGATTTTTTCCACCTTCTATGTCCCCGCAGCCGCGCGGTGTCTTATCTATCGGATCGAAGATCTCGGCTCGTTGATTATCTTGCGGGATATTGAAAGATTAGGTTGGAGTTGCTGCAGGGTATAACGAGGTCGAACGAGAGAGCGAATGCTTGCAGGGAGACGGACAGGGGGGGAGGGGAGGGAGAAAGGGGATAATTAACTGTACAGCGTATTACACGAATGCCCGTATTGTGTCACTTGGATAATACGTTAGATGTCTTATCGGGACAAAAGTGAGAGGGCGGGGCTTAAATGTTGTTGCGTGATTTCGGGAAAGATTAATTATAGATGCATTACGTACACGAATCTCGAGACTATTCGCGGCGGGGACGCGCGCGCGCGCTGCGGATTCGTCGTTAAATATTCATGAGGCCAATGGAAATCACGATAAATTAGGATTTTTAAATTCTGCACCGTGCGATGCAGTGTGTGTGTGTGTGTGTGTATATATATAGTTGAATTGAGTTTTCCTGTCAATTTTGTTCAGTTTATGCGAAACTTGCGAAGGTCGCATAAATAGTGAATATCCTATATATCTTGCGAACAAACATCGATAATAGGCGTGCAGACGAGAGCCACGTGCATATACATAAAAATACCGTTTAAACATGCTTGCATTATCCAGCGAGAATATATGTATGATTATTCGTGGATATATAGAAAATTTCAGAATGGAGAATTTAGCGTATATTATTGTTGAAATTGCGGAATAACGAATATTCTTTTTAAAGGAATTAACTGTCTAACGAGATGGCTTATGCATGCAAGGGATACATGTATATTGCATGAGGTATCGGATTGTACCTGGAACTCGTCTACTTAACTTTGTACGTTTTGAAATACACTATACCAGCGGTTAATTGCTTGAAAGCGTAACGTATCTCAGTTTTTCAGTTTTTCACGGGGCTATAAAGAATCCTAATATCATATTTGGCTATCGTTATATTTTTAATAATTGAAATAAATTTGAAACCGCTATATCAGTTTATTTATAACAATTTGAATTTTTTTGCATCAGAACAGTGTACGTAACGATTATTTATACTGATACATCGAAACTCTCCAAAGCAACATACACATATTATGGCTTAGTGAATTTTTTGCAACAGCAATATCGCGCTCAAAATCCTGCAGTGACACAATTTCCCTACACTTCAGTCACGCTATTTACGCTATATACATACATATATCAGATTATTAAGCGGGTTCGAGTTTTATATAAAAAAGTACTATTCATCCTTTCTTGTCGTCCTCGAACGAGTTAACTGACATATCCGTGCAGGGATTACCTCTTAAGCTCGGGAGGTAGGAGAGAGAGAGAGAGAGAGAGAGA
>UELV01086853.1:0-35609 GCA_900490015.1 Megastigmus stigmatizans | reverse complement strand
CGCAAGTGGTGAGAAATTGACTCGGTTAGTATATAAGAGAACTTTCAACAAAATCCCTTACATGCGATTATGCGTTAAAGTATAGCGATACATCAGTATAGCGAAGTTTATAGGTATATTTATAAATTTATTTATATGTTTAGGAAAACAAGAACAGGCGGCGATCTTTGAAATGTAAAATAAAAATGCGTTGTTGTGAATCCAATAAGTAAATTGTTGTCTAAAATAAGTGTGTCAAAAAATGGTATATGAATTCAGGTTTAATTTGATAATTCTAGAAAATAAGAATTCTCCGCGATCCATTAAATAGAAAAACATATATAGTATATTGAATTCAAAATTTATTTTAGTTTTTAAAAACATTCTTCTGGTATAGTAATAATTAAGAGTAAATAAATTAAAAATTGCTATTATAGTAATTTTTCATGAAGTTTCTCGCAATTTTTAGTGAACTATTTTTCTCCGTGTATATATTTTCCGTTGCAAGTGACGTGCGTGGTATCGCGTGCCTCTCCGCACAGTTCTAACAAAAGAACTTGGATTCAGTGCACATAGCAGCGATCGATATCTTTGGTAAACAATGAGCCGCGAGTGCGAGGAAGTGCGTGCAGCACAAAAAAAAGGAGATAGGCGTAAGAAGTGTACATGCGCATGGAAGGAGGAGACTTTTGGCATTTGACTATATATATAACGGTAAGGAAATTGAAAGACGAGCCAAGAGAACCGTAAAGTCGAGGTGCATAAATTATTTCAAATATAGCGCTTTGTATTGTAATAACTTATTTGAAAATGTATACAAGAGTCACAATTATACTGCACGGGCAAATAGAAGATAGATTTTTAAACGAATATATGAGAAACAAGTTCAGTGGGGATTTGACGAGTTCCTATAGTGGAAGAGAATCATGTGCGACACGTCACGTGCGTACACCACATGACCCTTTTCCGTTAGATTTGCAAATTCTAAATTTATCATATAGTGTTGAAATACTGAAAGACACATAAATAAATAGAGATCGAAAAAAGAAGCAAATTTCTCGCGTCAAAAAGTGTCGCTTAACGGATGCAGCAGCAGCAAAAGCAGAAAGTACTTGCTGCTCGTCTGCGGCGACTACTTACGCGTGTACACATACAGTATATATACACTGCACCTTTACAGAAGTTCTCTCGCGTGCAGCGCATGAGCTGCAACAGCCCAAAAGGATCAATGAATGCCAGCACCGTATTCTCAGCTGTGTAATACATCTCCCATATGGGACAAGTCGACGAAAAAAAAAAAAAGTATTCGTGGGAATGCGTTTTTTTTCAATTACACGTGGGTTTACCAGCTGAGTATTGCATGCGCGCAACCGCCATGGCTATTACCGAGAAGAAGATGCACTGACCTACAGCCATTGTATCCTCTTGGCCCATGGTATACCACGTGCATTGCGCTAACGCGCCTCACTTATAGTTACACATACACACACACACACGCATTGCTTCCTTGTGTACACCTTTTTTATTTTATTGAAACTTTGATGGTGCATTCCTTTTTGTACTAGATTCGAAATGTAATTCACGGTATGCTTATTATCGTGGAGACAGATCTTAATGTATACCGTTTGAACAAGGATTCGTTTGAAAGCTTGCAGGTAGAGAGAAAGTGCAAGGTAAAGCAAAAGTGTATGTATATACAAGGTGTCGTAAAAATATTTGATAACGTGTACACATAGTTTGCGGTGCACACGTGCATAATTTTAAATGAGCGCGGAAGCACGTGGCTGCTCCGTAGATAAGGTCAAGTTGGCGCGTGGCAACGATAAGATGCAGCCGCGCGCTATGTGCCGTGTATACACTGTCATTATCAATTTTGTTTTTTGTTCGAGGCACAAGTTCGCGGTGGAAAAGCGCATGTGCACCTGCATCTTAGCATCTGCTTTTGATATACGAGGCAGGCGCAATCTCAATTTGGGCACATCATTGTTGTGTGCTTGTGTTTATGATACCGTGGTGCTGGTGTGTTCCATTGAACAAAAAGAAAGATACGTATCGCGCGTATTATATCTATCTAACGCAAATCTAGTTCTTTTCGTGACTGAGCTTTGAAATTTATTTATGGAAATATTAACGTTCGTTGCAAAGTAAGATATTAATACATTTTGCTTGTTAGGTTTACGCACTTACAGTTTGTCAAAAGAGTTTTGTCAAAGAGACAAAAGAGAGAACAGTCAGATTACTACGTAAATGATTATGAGTTTAATGAAAAATTGGTGAATATAGAAGTTTTATGAATTCAAAGCAGAGTATTTGATTGTGACGTTGACCTTGATCCAGGGGGTCAAAGTTGGAGGTCATTTAAAAGTCATCTAAAAAATGTTGTTGTTTATAAGCATGTAAGATCAAAATTAACCTCTCGTATCGGGTTTAACTAAAAATCTTCAACTAAAAATTGTAGCAAAAAAATTTCCAGTACAATTTAATATCTCTTCAAGGAAGTGCCATTCTTAACCCCTGAATCCGTGATTCCAATCCTGAAGCATTCGAACTTAACGATTTATGCAGTATAGTGTTAACTGAGTTCTCAACTTATTGGACACACTATATATAATTGTTCTATCTTGCGAAAATATTTTTTCTTTCAACTCAAAGTAAATAACCCCCGATCTGAGCTAAACTTAGATGGAAAAAAGAAACAAGAAGATTTTTGGTATTGCTTTGAGCAAGCTGAAAGCATATTTCCTAGATAAATCTTTCTCAAACTAAAGTTTGATTACAGACCGTTTTTTAACCAAAAGTTTGAGATAGGAAAAAAGCGACTAAAATTTGAGATATAACCTTTTTCAATTTAAAATTTGAGAACCCCTACTCCACCGAGTCTACGATAATACGTTCCCACAAGCTAGCAAAAGGCTTGTTTCTTCGTTTGTCGATTCGCCTCGCTTTAATAGCCGTAGAGGTTACGCTAGTGCAATTAAAAAACATTTTTATTTCTAGCTTGGTATTTTTTTCATAGTGTCGGTTATCGCTGAAATTGATTCTTGCATTCCTCGCCGGCTGGCACATGCAATATCGATTTTACGAGTTTCACTTGCGCACGAGTGCACGACGCGTAAATGAAAGTAGCTGTACACCCAAGCCAATTGGAGAAAATTTAAGGAACAGACAATGGCTATTAATCAAATTTATATATATGCTCAAGGAAATACTGTTTGCATTTAAATAAACTCGATAAGTTACTAGAAACTGTCGATGCAACAGAACACATAGATATCCACCAGCTGTGTATAACAAAGACAGAAAATGAATGTACACCAAAGATACTCACGAGGCGGGTAAATCTTTCATTCTCCTAGGATTATCCAAGTTATCACAGCTATCTCCCAACGAGTAAAACGAAATAACGATTTATGATTTTCGACAAACTGCCGTCTTAACCTTACTTCTTAGAGCACTGTTCCCGTAATTCACTTATAAATTCTATCCCCCGACGCGAAAACCAACAATCTCAGACTAGATATCCGCACTTAAAGCTACGACTTAAACCACCTAAATGTAAAGGATATTCTTAAAAAACTAGGAGTGTATACGGCGAGGTGACTAGAAATTGTTAAAAGCTGGCTGTTTTCGGCCAGTCGCCGTTCACGACTGCGCCCGTCTGTTGTAGGTTAGGGGTGGCCCCACGGCGTCATGGCCGCGCCGAGGAGAGATCGATAAAAGTACACAGAGGGGTGGATGTTGTAGGTATAGGCATAGGCTTCTGCTGGCCCGTTTTAGATGCTAGACTCTCCCCCATGGATGTGTATCGCTCGTATCGGGGGTGCAGACGGCGAGTTGCGCGCGGCAATAGCTTTGTTCGTTGACCTTATGTGCACACGCGCGCGCGCGCTCGCTTATAGGAAATTTAAATGCTGCTGCAGCGGGAGATGCTGCTGGGACGTGCAGATGTTGAATTTTACTACTAATGATCTCGGTTCGTTGGGGGTTATTGGCTTCGGAGCGCGCAAACCTACAACGGATACGAGTTGTTTGAGACGATAGAATTTAATTTTTATTATTTTTTCTGGTTCTAAATGATACTATGAAACAGTTAAATATTTTTATTAATAAAATGTGTTCTGTTCAAACTGATTTAGAGAAAATGTAGATCCTTTACAACGAGGTGAAAGCGTGTGACTCACGAAGCAGAACATTTTTCCACGGTATATCATTTAAGAATTTATTAATAATCATGGGCAAATAGAAAAACTGTGTTTAAGTAAAAAACATCGTAAATTGTTTCGAGCGACATGATATTAAAAAAAAAATCTCAAATCACGCTGTTTGACACGTCATCGCACATTTAAAATACTTTACGACCATACCGAGTTTCCTAATCATCCCACAAAGTGTTTTCAAACCTAACATTGCATTACATTACAATAATTAAAAGAAAAAACAAAAGTAAAAAAGGAAACACGAAGCCTATATCTCACCAGAATATCAATTTTCCTCCATCTTGCATCCTCCACGTCCCAGTCCACGCACACTAGATATCCACAACTTATCAAACACCGGTACAACTTTCCCGATCGAATCGGCCACTTTATAAATAAATTAAAAGGAAAACGCGAATGTATAAGATATATGCAGGACGAGCGAAAGCGAGTCTTCGGTTTACACCACGTCCACGATGCGACTGGTGTGTATACGCGGGAAAGCCGCGAGCGCCGCGTATAACGGAGATAAACTAGCCTAGTATATAAGGCAACCCAAGCAATATCCCTTTAACTCTGCTGCTGCAGTGTGCCGTTAACTCGTGTGCCGGTGACTCCCCACTACTATGCCACTACACAACTGCAACAGCTCTCGCTCTGTGAATGCTGCAGTACGCCACGACCGCCAACTCGTAGAGAAACTCCTTTCGTAATATCAATGGAGCTTTAATTCGACGGATAGACAAACCGTTCGTATATGCAGCCTCGACGATGAGTAATATTGACATTCTTGGGATAATTGAGCGATTCGTGTACACGTGCGAAGTAATAAGGATTTTTCTTACACGCTACTGAACAATTAAGCATTTATCAATAATTTGATATATAATTAACTTTCGTTCGGTATGGAGTGTAATATATTTGGTACGGTCGGAATTGAGTGCAAGCTTTCGTTTTTATAAAATTCGAATCGTTCGAGTTGTACAAGTGATGCATTGTTTCACAAAAAGTTTTAACGATGTAAATTCATAAGCACAAGCATGATCGACAACTTGGTTTTTGTATACAAAAAAATTTGGGTCGTGGCGTAAGAGATCGTTGCTCTCGCGGTTGTTGTCAACTAGCCTAGTAGCGCAGTGAGAGAAAGAGAAAGAGAGCGGAGAAGAGAGAGAGAGAGAGAGAGAGAGAGAGGCTGGCAATGCAGTTCCCCGGCGCTGCAATGTAGCGGTCCACTGATCATTTTATTACGAGGACGTTCAACTCGAGCTCAGAGAGAAAGAGAGAGAAAGAGAAAGAGTCTATACACAGTCGCTGACCCATTCACGTCTCTCTGCGCGTGCGTATATATATATATATATATAAGCAGAGAAGACCCTCGGCCTCTTCCTCGCTCTTTTCCTCTATGCGTGTGTGTTTTTGTTGCGGGACTTCATTGCGCGATGTTACACGTATAGACGAATGTTCGGTGCAGCCTTTAATTGCGCGCTTATGCTATTTCAATCGTGTATTTATAAAAAGTGCATGTGGGGGATCGAGTGTCGCTATTCTCGTACGGGATACATATTTGCGTTTGAAGATTAGGATTGGATGATGGACGATCGATGATACTGTCTTGAATTTAAATTTGCTTTTGCTTTTTTAATTTGTCGACGAGAAAAAAAAAATAATTCGATTTGAATTCGTAAGACGAAAATATATCTCGTGCGGCGATAAGGGCAATGATGAGGGCACAAATTGCCTTGAGTAGGTCATTGAGGAACGGACAATCAGATTGATAAATCAATATTTTTTTCGTTTTTTTTTCTTTTCTTAAAGTTCTTATATTAAAAGTAGCTTTAAATCGTTTTATTATTGTGCGGAAAAATGAAATAGTTTATAAAGTTGAATTTATGTACAACGAATCGAGAAGCATGTATACAAAGGAGCTCCTCTGCGAAATCTCGGCGAGCTAAATATATACATAATACACGCAAGCCTATTGACGAGCGGCGAACTTCCGCGCAAGATCTCGTTTGCGAATCTTTCGTTCGCGATCGTGGGAGTAAATTATGTGCGAGGCGGGATTCTCCTTGCGCTCGAACCGAGCGATTGTTCTGCACGCTCGTGTGGGTGGGAAGAGAGGAAATTCTCACGTGCTGCAGCACGTATATAATTTCTTTTTAGCGCGAAATGATTGAGAGTGCTGCCGTCGATCTTGAATAATTCTATTTGTATATTATACATTCGATATAATCCTGTAATTCAGATCTTTACTTTCGCGCAGAGTCGATAATGCTTTTTTCTATTTCTGCGGATTTCGAAGTTTATATGGATGGAAATAATACACGAATATTGAACTTTCAATTGTGACTCACCTGCCGAAATCCTCCGCTAAGTTTAATCGCAATTAAACTAATACACGAGTACCATAATTATATTTTTCATTTGAATTAAATTTTAACAGCTCAATTAACGACACGTTACGTGTTCGGAAGCGTTCAAAGTCAGACTGAAGGCGCGTTCATAACGCGTATGTGTCGGTTGACTCGTTTCTCTTCGCGCGCTGCACACAAGTGCAGTTCAACAATATCGTCACGTGTAGAATTTATGCAACAACACGTATTGTATATATATACACGACTCGCGCGACGTCTCGCTTTATTTTGTTCTTCGCGAGCGAACATTATTAAAAGCGTATACACACCTAAAGACGAAAGTGCGAGTGGAGTCGTGAACAACGCAGTTTGCGCGAAGACGAAAAAAAAAAACTGTGTACTCCAAGGTCGCGCGTATATGAGTCGTGCACCGCTGATAAAGCCAGCTTCGATCGCAACAGTGAAACCGCGATAACGGAAAATCGACGCGTTTGTACCGGGGATCTAAAGTCGCTCTACAGGTGTTGCGATTATTATAAAAATGTTAAATTTTACTCGTTATGCAAATTTTCCGATCTTGCTATTTGGATCAAGTTGTGCGAATTCCAAAAGTTAAATGTGGTCAGTATGACACGGGAAAGAAAACAAAAAGTGCGTATCTCGACGCGAGACAGGTTTTACCAACGAATCTATATACAGCCGCAAGCCGAGGATCTCGGCTGCACCGCGTGGTAAAAATATACATGGATGATTACGTGATATAAATCACGAATATATATATATATATATCCCCAGTATGGAATATATCCAGTAAAGCGAGTGTAAACAGCAGCTTGCCGTGCGTGCACGTTCCTCGCAATAACAAAAATAATCATTTAACGGTCAATCCGTGCGTAATATCTTTCATATATTATTCATGATGGTGAATCCCGTAATTATACTTCCCTCCCTCTCTATAACGACGATAACGATCTGGAGCGCCGCTTCACCCATGGAATATATGTACATACAATTTTTATAATGTACAATCCGCATGAGGCAAAACCTAAAATTGACGCGTAACATCGAGCTTGCGTACTTTATAATAATCAGTTTTCGTGGTAAGTATGCGCGCGAAAGTTGCAGTGACCGTTTGCAGTCTTGACGAGGTGCTCGATAATTGCAGTGTCAAGGGTGAGAATGCGTATCCGAGAGGGACACACACGCACGGACGGACACGTATGCGTTCGCCAAGGATTCGCGCCAATTTCTCGAGTCGGGTGCACAACGGCCGTTGCAGCAGCAAATTCCAAATCCGTGGCGCGGGAAGTGCACAGGTGCGCGAGAGACTATGTAATTATACGCGTGCGTCAGGCGACAACTGGGAATCTTTTTTTGTTTCGAAAGAATAATGCCTGAGAATCTACGTTGCCGCAAATGTTTACGAAAACTCGTATGAATTCATTTATTTGATAAATATGTGATTAGGCTTGATGTTTTTCGCTGCATATTTCCGTAATTGCGTAACATTTTTATGAGTATGATGCGACATTAGTTTGGACGTGATTTAGTGTTCTTGATTATATGGATAGTCTTTATTTACTTTAAAATTGTTTGCACACGATTCAGACTAGTAAAAGAATATTATAACAATGGAATTTTAACGATACAAAATATTTGTATGTATTGTGCCCATAAATGGATTTATGCGTATTCTTATATAAATAAGTGCCGAGGCGAACAGTTAATTATAAGATATTCTTATCCTTTATAAACACCTACATCATCGTCCTTCTTGGGATGGTATTATTACCGTCATTAGCATCATTAGATTTGATATGGTATTGCATTTACAATTCGACACTCATTGTTTAATTACTGATAGTGCGCATAATAAGGTGTGCACCCGTAATGGCCTGTTTGATTCAAAACCCCTTAATTGAGTTATAATGTAAGTATGTATTTACTATATTTAAGGTATATATGTATATTGACCGATTTTAAAAAATATACAGCAAATCGCTCTTCGATATCAAAAATGTCATCGTCTCATCTTCACCTCGTAAACCACAGAGACAACGAAAAAGGCGAATCCGCGAGAGCAAAGCAACCGTTTATTATACGCGCGAGCCCGAAAGAAAGGAAGAAAGAAATCAACGCGCAGCCTATCATCAATCGGCGCAGCTCAACAATCGGTATACGATCGCTACGCCGCGAGACCATAAACACAAGCTCTCTCTGAAAAAGGAAGCGACTGCTGCAATCACGCGCTCGCGATGCATCTTGCACACACTCGCACAACACACAGCAGCACACAGACACGCGTAGATGGAATGCATATTCATATAACTACGCGGTATGGTCTTCCAGCAGCAGCAGCAGCAGCACATATGCCACTTCCTCGCTTCTTAGACATATGCTAAAATCTCGGGCGGCATAAGCGCGCTCGCGCAACTGTCGCTTCCTGCGCGCAACCTGCCAACCTTGAAATGTATTCCGCTGCAGAGAGCTCGTCGCGACCGAGAAATCCTTATATGTGCACAGTATAGAAGTGCATTCGCAGTGGGTACGAGGACGACCAAGGGATGTTCGAGGTGTGCGTGTGCGTGTGTCTGCGTGTGTATAAGCAACGGACGCGAGAAGTGCGAGCATGACGGGGCAGTGCGGTGTTTGTTTCGGGAAGAAGAAGAGGAAAAAAAAGGCGGGAGGATGTGTGCGCGTGTAAGTGTTGCGAGCTTGGCCTCTTTTGTTGGTCAGCTGGAGCGGCTTGGGGCACGAAGTTTCTACAATTGGTGAATTTTCATTTGACTATATAGAATAGCGCGTTTGTGGAAAAGGACGGACGGAAAGTGATCGGTACATATGCGCTGCTGTAAATGATTAAGATACATCTCGCAGCTAAAGCTGTACGTATACGATCGAACGGAAAATTTCATCGAGATAAACTTGCGGTAAATCGGTTCGCAAACGCAAAGTTAATATACCGATTTAATCGTTGTACTCCGCGCCGCTTTCGAAAAAAAAAACAAAAACTGGTCGGGTCAAGACTTTTGGGGAAACGGACACGATGCAATGTTCGTGTGTAATTACAACCGGGCGTGCAGCGAATAATACCCTCTCGGTCTTTTATCGATTCATCTCGCGGCTCGTTACCTCCTCGCCACCACCGCCACGTTCTTATTTCTGCGGCATCCTCGATGCTTTCGCTCGTTGTTGTATCGTTATAATAGCAGTGCCCTAGTTTCGCGCTTTATCTCTCCCCGCAACGATTCTTCTTTTTTTATCCGGCTATGAGCTAATTCAAATTTCTTCGCGGCGCATATCGCGTATAATTTTCCGTTATATCCCCGAGATCGTTCATTCTCAAACTCGTTAAGTAAATTACGCATATTTTATCTACAAATGTCAATTATTTAATCCTACCAGATTCAGTTGTAAATTTTATTATTTCCGATTCATTAAATCGAGTACGACGATAAGCGCGTTGAACAAAAAAATCTGACAGATTCTTTGAGATACGTTCCAATCAAAATCTCACAGACGGACGAAGCCAATTCGTCAAAGCCAAAGGATTTTTTCCCAAAGTTCGCAAGCTTATCGCCTACTTCCAATCGCCGTTATGTCCTAGCGAAACAAAAAAGAAAGAAAGGCACAAAGAGCTGCCGAGGCAAGCCGAAAAATCAGTTAAAACACGAGGTAGAGCGAGCTAAGACTCACGCTGCGATGAATCCTGGCACGCCAAATATCGCGGCTCCATTATCGCGGATCACCTCAAACGAGCGACTCTCCGACCCCACCACACACGATTAAGATCTACCCCAAGTATATATTCTCATCGCGCACATGCATATAACGCGTCTCGCAAGGAATAAACGACTCCGCCAACTCTGAGAGAGAGAGAGAGAGAGAGAGAGAGAGAGAGAGAGAGAGAGAGAAAGTAAGAGTCAAGCAGCAGCGGCTCACCCCTCGCGCATACGTATATATATACGTATGTTTTAAAAATAAGTGCGCGCGACACCGAACGCCAAAATACACTCTCTCCCCTATGGGAATTACTATGCTGCTGCGGCTGCAGTTGGGGGATAAAAAGAGCACATTTAAAAAAACGCGTCCTTTTTCTATTTCCGTCTCTTTCTCTCTCTCTCTCTCTCTCTCATACAGCTTCCGTTTTCGTTCGCAGGAGTTTTTCAACGTTTTCAGCCACGGGGTTGAGTAAATATTTATGACTGTAGCTTCGGATGCTTGCTTCTTTTTTTTTCTCGACGAGACGGAAAGTTTAACCGAATGTTTCGTGGCATCTGTCATTGCACAATGGAGTGATTGTAATTTTTATGACACTTATGGAAAAACAGCCTTCCATTTTTATTATGATTATTACTGTATGAATATCCCACGTTTCAAAATAATAAACAAGCAACGGAAAACGACTAATTGAGAAAAACATTTTATTCAAAATTAAGAATCCAGTAATACATTTAACAATTTGCGATGGAAACGGAATAATACCATTACAAATAAATGGCGAGAAGAAAAAGGAAAAATCCAAAAGATAACGACTGTATCCACAGAAAAAAAAGGCGTGAACACGATTTCGAGCTATGATTCGATTCTCGTGCAGCCGTTAATTTCCCGGCTTTTCGTCTCCTTCGCTTTCTTAAAGCCTGCACAGCCAAGCGTCAGGCATGACTTGGCGGCCCCGTCATTTCCTGCGCGCGGCTACAAGCATCCGGGTATATAGCCTCTCCCCCCCCCCTCTCTCTCTCTCTCCCTAACATTAAAGAGCCCCAGAGAGCAAACGAAATGGAAATCGGTGAAAAAGTCAACGGACCTCCAAACACACTCTCTCTCTCTCTCTCTCTCTCTGTCTCCACGTGCGCAGCGCCGACTGCAGCTACTCAGTCCGTAGGAATTAAAATTTCAAAGGGGAAGAAGAAAGAGAGAGCCAACACACACCCACGGCTCTATACACAACGACAAGCGTGGCCCTAGACCTTTTCAACTTCTCAAAGCGACTAATTTACAATTTATTCTTCTGCGCTCGGATCGCCCGCGCCCCCCTTGACTTCGGACGTTATTACAATATTAACGGTTTTTTTCTCTTATTCTCTCCATTCTCTCGTATTATACAGCGATCTCTTTCCGTGGCAAGGTGCGGCATTCATTCGGCCAAAAAAAAAGCTCCGAGGGAAAATTCGACGGATGACGGAATTCAAAAATGTCCTAGATTTACATTGCTAATGCGACTTCGAATTTTCCCGTGTATGGGAATGTTTCCCTTTACAATGGTGAATCAGGAATCGCTGGTGTTTGTATACGACAATGCGCGATAATTTGATTGATGAACCGAGGTTGAAAGGGCCTGGTTCTTTTGTTTTCTGGGAAGATATGAATAAACGGAATATCGTTCGCGAGCTGTTTCTATATTTAAATATATTCTAAGATAGCGATAAATGAGTGATATATACAGCTATAAGCTGAAAATCAAACGTTCAGCTTCGAAACAGAATAGTTTCCGTGCACTTAATCATTCGCGCGAGATAAAAGTTTAAATGTCTTATCTTTGCGGGACTGTATCATACTTTTTTTTGTTTATCGGTTGACGTATAGGTACAGTCGTGATTTTCAGAATTTTATCCGAGATGAATATTGATGGAATGCTTTAGATTTTGGCAGCAATAGAAATTTGTTTACACTCAAATAATTATATTTTTTTAAACAAAAGTTCTGTGCGTATGCACATCGGTAAACAAGTTTTGTCTTGTACACAAGTATGGAATAAATCTTCGCAATCGTGCTTAACCAAAGGATAATCATTTGGTAATAACAAAGTATAATAATAAAACCTTGATCGTCGGCAACCGATCGACTATTTAACAACATATCTCGAGTCCAAGCACCTATGTTTATAAAAAACAGAATTTCGAAGCAAAAAACACGGAACCGCATCGCAGCTGGTATAACGAATTAGCAAAGCCGTTTGGGCAATAAATTTCCGTGAATTATCGAAGCAATAATCCGCGCGAGAGGCATTCTGTGTCAATTATATATACGTTTTCATCGCGAATATATTTAATGCTTCGACGAAAAATAAAAGGACGCGCGCGACACACACAAAGGAGCCATTGTACGCGCGTTTTGTTCGAAACACACCCACTCTCGCAAAAGGTGTCTACGAAATATAAATCAGAAATAATTATTTCCTCGAAAATAGATCGTCGTTCCGTGTGTGTGTGTATAGGTAGACGCGAGCGAAGAGCGTGGATGAATCACATGTGTATACTGAACACTCTCTCTCTCCGATATATATATATATGATGTTCGAGCGCGTTTTAACAAGCCAAGGTCAGTTTGCGGGAGATAGACCGACGCAGTCTGGGCTCCGTTTATTTGTTTGGCCTCGGCTAAATCTTCAAAACATTTGTTTGTGTATTATACTTACACTTCTCTGGCGCAGCTCCTTCGCTTTCTCTGACGATTCGCCCATTCGCCAAGACGTCAGCTGAGCGCTTTCAGATACATATATTATATATTAATTGTTATTATGCGCGAGTCGAGTGCAATGAATTCGAGTATTGTTTGTCTTGGTGGCTTTGGGAATGGATTTTGCGATACGCGATCGAGATAGGATTGATGGGTGCGTAAAAAGATTTTGTTTCTTTAACGATCGTTGCGACGACGGGTATAGAGGTATTAAAACGATGCCCAAGGATATAGAAATTGAAAATACCAAGAATTAAAGATATTGAGCCGTCAACAAAAATATGCAACGAAACGAATTCTATATCGATCGTTTATTGGACGACCGCAAATCATAAGCAGACCAGGTGGACGAATGAGCAAGCAAACGATCCTTTCGCAGTCGATCGATAATACGCATCGTACACCTATTATGCGTATGCAGAGAAGCCATCGGAGCCACGGGTCGAGCGCTAGGTAGGCGATAAGCAAAAAACGACGGATCCAATTTAGGGCAACATTATATATCCACGCGGGGGTACGAATTACAGTCAGCCGCAGAGGCAACTCCCACCCCTTATAAATCGCTGCTGCTGCTGTTGCTGCTGCAGCTCGCGTAATCCTTCCGATACAGTATATATATACACCTCCTGAAGAGCGAAAGGGGGGCCAAAAGAAAAATCGAAGATATCGATGCTGCCCATGTGCGGGCGCATTCAATCTGGCGCAGAATTTAAAACCACCATCACCTCTCGACCCATGGAGAAGAATAAAGGGAAATTCAAGATGTATACGGTGTGCGAGGAAGGACGAGCCGCGCGCGTAACGCTACACGTTTAAATCCCGTATGTAACGTTATTCGAGGATCTACCTTGCCAGAGAGAGAGAGAGAGAGAGGCTCCAACGTCTCAAGGATGCGCACAACGCGCCGGATGTAGGATAACCGCAGTTCGAGTGAGTATCGTGTGTGTGTGTGGACACGCGGTTGTGCATTGGATGGTGCTACAGTGTGTAAGAGGTATACTACTGGGTAATCGAGACCTGCACAAGATTCGTTTTCCGGATTGGGCTCCCCTTTGTTCGCTCGTGTTATATACAAGATGCGGTGTTTTTTTTTGCATGATTTTCTAGTGTGCGTTTGTAAGAGACTATTCGAGTGTGAGCTAATTAGTCGAGGATGATAAGATGTGTATTTAACTTCGAATGAAAGGTTGGTTTATTTTATCGTTCTCGTATTATTTATGTTTTATCGCAATGTGGAGCCGACAATGTAAAAAGTTTTTTTTGTCGACTTATTCTCGTGGTTTATCAGTTATGCTTGAGCAAAAATTAATTTTTAATTATTATACAGCTATCGATTATTCGTTACGTATAGTACATAGAAGCTGTACGAAGGCATTTACTACAAATTTTACGTGAAAATTAAGCTCCGTATTTTCTGATGATAAAAAGATTGCTTTGCGAATTGCGAAAGTCATCATCAAGATTAGCAGTGATTGACGAGTCGTTGAACTTTCAGATATATTTTTTAACCACACAAGAGAGGCTTTTTTATCTGGTTTCCGCTCGCACTCGCATATGTACACATGCATCGATTTCAAAAGAACATAAACAGAACGCGAAAGTTTGATTGAATGGGATCCGCGCGAACAATATTATCATCGGTGCAAGATTTTTCTTCGACGTTAGCTTGAATTGCGTTGCTGCTTTTAATGAGGTATATTTAAAAGGTATTGATAACGTTAATGCCTCGATAACGCAATGGTTGCTTTAATTAATAACAATTGACACTTGCATTTATTCAAAGTTATTATGATTCTAAGTGAATCACGATCATCGTTTATCATTGATGCCTCATTATATTATTGATTAATATTAAATCATTGAAGTTTGTTTAAGATTTCATCGTATGAAAATAACATTTATTCACCTAAATATATAATTTTGCGATCATTCAAAATGATAATAGTGGATATGGATTTTGTTTTCACGAGATACTTTGATATTAATACGATATATTTAATTTTCGTATTCCAGATGTTGAGCGTACAGGGTTCATCCAAAAATAATGCCTTCATTTCGAGGTGGAGAAAAACGTTTTCTTTATGTATATAAAACGCGCGCCATATCAAAAACAAGCATTTGTAGTAATTTCACAAATTCTTTCCGAGAAATCGGAGTTGCAATACATGACGTCTCTCCCGATATAATAAGGTCTTCTCGGGTGCGATAAAAAGATCATAATTTTTTATAACCAGCCGTAAATCATGAGAGGTGCCATATGGCTCGTTGGCTAAGGCTGTTAAATTTTATAGCATTCCCTTAATGAACATGACCTTTACAGGAGGCTATACGTCTATTCCTACTTCCTAGACTATCGCGGTAAATTTCGTAACGCGCTTTACCCGGAAACTTATTATATCGTTTTATTAATTTGTGCAGTTGGTGTATCAGCTGCAATGTACAGCAATTCTAAAAATTGCTTTTCCGAAGAAGACTCGAGATTCATGGAAACAAAAATGTTTTACCTCCTTCGCTCATGGAAACTTTAAGGCACTCAAAATTTATTCTCTTCGCGACATGGAAATTCTATGTAAGTGTAAGGGCGCATGCCAAATGTTATACGGGACTTGAAATTTTATTGTATTTTCTTGGGCTCTAAACTCCACGTCTATATAAAAACGTTGGGCTACTCATTCTCATTACTTTTTTTTATCATTCAAAGTTTCCAATTATAGTTTTTAATTAACTAGGTAAATACCGTTAATTCACACACTTCGAGCTAGGCGTTCCCGCATATATGACTTTGGTTGCACATACGCATCGCAAACAACTGTCCACGAGAGCCTCTGTTAGCGCTCCCAGCACACTCACCTATGTCTAGCAGCCAGCATCTTGTCTCCCGACAGTGAAGAACCTCGTCCTCGTAGAAAAAAAAGTACCCTTCCTCTCGGTATATATACCCAGGCACTCAGCAGTCTCTCAAATGTCGCGCTCTCTGCGGGCGAGTTCGTCGCTCTCTCTCGCGCGCGCGATGTAAAGCTCGGGGTCGGCGCACACGATGCAGCTCTCTCCGGCGCGCACGAACAATGACCGGCAGTGCACTACGCGCTCGCGCTCTCTCGAGCGGGTCAGCGGCACGCAATATTATATCCGCCTTATCGGCGCGATGGACTCGCGCCGCTGCTGCGGTAGCGAGGCGAGGCGATACCGGATAAGAGCGACGAGAAGAGAAGAGGAAGGACTCGGTGCACACGGAGTTTAAGGGGAAGACAAAGGGAGGGAAAGAGTTTTGTGCATCCGAGAGTAGGCGCGTGCAACGACTGACTCGCGCGTCGCAAGCTCCTTAATAGACCCGTGCAGCGGCTCTCTCTCTCTCTCTCTCACTCGCTCACACTCTCGGCATTCCGTACGTGCACGCGCCTTTTCCTCGCTATATTTACGCGGACCGAGCAGCAGCGGCAGCAACGGCAGCATCCCTGCACTCGACTCTCGCGTATGTGTGTGTGTGTGCAATGAGGGGCTCGCACGACGTCGGAGAGGATGCATCACGAGTCGCGCGTGCGAGAGGGCGTGTGTATTTATAGGACCGTATGACGCTTGCTTGCTCTCTCTCTCTCCTCTCTCGTGCAGTTCTTCGGGGAAAGAGTCTTTCGGGGCTCTTTAAATGCCGCGCGTATGAGTCTGACTCTGCACCGCGTGAAATATACCGTGCAGCTATGTATATACATTATATGTATCATCATGTGTGTGCAGTAGTTTGAAATGATATAAAGCTCTGCAGTCGCGAGAGAGGAAAGCAATCGAGCCGACGATTGAGCGGCATCCTGAAAGATACTACACGCCTGTGGAGACTTTTTATTTTTCGGGCCGTGCACAGCTGCATTGTGTGTATTTTGGTTGAGCTAATTTGAAGTTTTACAGTACGGGCGAGTTGCTATCAAACAAATACGTTGAATTGAAGTTCGAAAAGTTAATTTGATCGTGACGAAAAAATACTTTACAAGTTTTGGAAATGATTATGACAGGACACAGAATTGATAATTATTCCATCCAAAATAGTAGCTTCACAAATATATGTATAAACATGTTGAAAATTATTCAACTTTCCTGAAAAAGCTGAAAAAGCTGAAAAAATATGAAAGAGCTCTTACAAACTAACGCATCGAGCGAGAAAATTTATTCTCAGAGCAGAGGAGACAGACACAATTTTGTTGAAATAATTCCAGATGGGAGAATACTGCACATTCTTCGAATCCATGCATTTTAGAAACAAAAGCGAAAGAGATAATGCAAATAGTTATCAAATCGTATTGAAGATAACACTAATTACGACCCATGCATATATAGAAAAATATTTGAAAATATATATATCGATTAGATTACATACAAATGTGTTTATGAACTTTATTAGCTCGCCGTGATAGTTTCGCACAACAATATGATCAATATTTCACGCTGCAGAAACTTTGCTCTTATCTTATGCTTGTGCATTTCTAATGGCGTATCTTAAGCGTATAAATTAGATAAATTTAAATAAATCTAGATATAATATTTGCAATTCTCATTGTTGGCTCGTGACTCTTTACGGATTTTTGCATTGCAATTTTAAAAGCTATTGTCCTTTGTACAAGAAAAGGTTAATCGACTATAATTTCATTTGCGTAAAAGCACGTTTCCCAATTTACCTCGGTAATTAATAATTATACACTGTTTTCCATAAGAATACATTTTTTCTGCATCTTACGGATTACTCAGTCTCCTTACACTATAAAACCAGAAGAAAAAGATTGTTTTAAAAATAGTATTGATTCTACAGTCGACCCTTGAACAATCAAAGTAAGAAATATAATTTTTATAGTAACATTTATATAAAAAATTGGTTATAAGAAAAAGTACTGAAATATCTAAACTAATGATATATTTACTTTACTCATACATAAGAAGAATACAATGTGTGAAATATTTTATAAATTCTTCTAAATCAAATTTAAATTTCAAACATTTAAATTTCTGTTTCAGTAGTTTTCCTATTTAAAAAATATATCGTATAGACTGTATTTTTTATCGTTAAAAAACCTTGAAAATTTTTATTTAGAATGTTGCTGTGGCTACTATTTCTATTTTTGGTCGCTCCTTCAAGAACCCAGGAATCAGATAATATTATCATAAACACCGTTAGGAGTATAGGAACAATTGTGAAAAATATTTATAGTATAGCTTCTGGAGGAATGGTTTTTTCTGGTGATATGATGGACATTGCCCTCAACGGCGAACTCGATGATATAACTCCATCTAATCGACAGGAGTACGACTTTATAGTTATTGGTGCTGGAAGTGCAGGTGCCGCAGTTGCTGGTAGATTGAGCGAAATACCGAATGCCACAATTCTTTTGATCGAGGCTGGAACTCAAGAAAATTTAGTAACAGATATCCCAATGTTGGCACCGTATTTACAGTTTATGGACAACATCATGTGGCAGTATAAAACGGAATCGTCACCAAATTATTGCAGAGGAATGGTAAATAACCAATGCAACTGGCCACGAGCAAAAATAATGGGTGGATGTAGTGTTTTCAATTTCATGGCTGCCACCAGAGGCAATCGAAGAGACTATGACCAATGGGCTGCGATGGGCAACGAAGGCTGGTCTTACGATGATCTACTGCCTTATTTCAAAAAGTTGGAAAATATCGATGTCCGTGATACTCCACTAGATGCAGGATATCATCATAGTGGTGGACCAGTCAATATTGGAAGTGCACCATATCGCACACCACTGTCCACTGCTTTTCTCCAGGCTGCTCAAGAGGTTGGTTTCGACATAGTAGATTATGACGGCCAAGAACAAAATGGATTTTCTTATCTTCACTCTACCGTAAAAAATGGCGAAAGATTCTCTAGCAACAGAGCCTACCTGTACCCTTATAAAAATCACACCAATCTGTTTTTAACGAGGAACAGTCATGCAGACAAAATTCTGATTGATCCCAGAACGAAAAGAGCTTACGGAGTGACATTTACCAAAGGGGATAATATAAAGAGAACCAGAACTGTTCTAGCTAGAAAGGAAATAATAGTTAGTGCTGGAGCTATCAATTCACCACAACTATTGATGCTGTCTGGAATAGGACCTGCGGAGCACTTGCAAGAACTGGGAATTGATGTTGTACTCGATTTGAAAGGAGTTGGTGAAAATTTAATGGATCATATAACATATTGGAACCTTAATTATTACGTAAACCAATCGACGAGTATATATTTAAACAAAGTCCTATCCTCGAGAAATTCAGCTCTTGGAATTTATTTATCGAATCGAGTAGGCCCGTTATCGGTAACCGGTGGAATAGAAGCCGTAGGGTTTGTCGACGTTGACAATTTAGCCGAGAGAAGTACAGTGTCGAATATGGAGATACTTTTCGCGGGTCTCTCAGTGGGATCTGATGCACTGTTCTACAAAGCACTTGGTATTTCCAAAAATCATTATCAAGCCACGTTCGCGCCTATGCTGAATCGCGAATCATTTATGATACTGCCAACTTTGATAGCGCCGAAAAGCAAGGGCAAAATACTTTTAGAAAGCAAGGATCCGAATGCAAATCCGAAAATATATCCTAATCATTTTAGCGATCCGGAAGATGTGAGGATAATGACTAAAGGAATTCGATTGTCCCACGAGTTAACTAAAACATATGCTTTGCAAAGATTTAATACTACTTTTGGTGACACTCCTATTCTCGGCTGTGAAGATTTTCCGAAAAACTCGGATAAATATTGGGATTGCGCTATAAGGACGTTTTCATCTACTTTATATCATCCAGCTGGAACTTGTAAAATGGGGCCGACGAACGATCCAACAGCTGTTGTTGATCCGAGATTAAAAGTAAATATTCTTAAAATAAAATACGTCTTTATCTTTTTAGATTGAGAAAAACACGACCGTATATATGTATATATATATATATATATATATATCTTTGATTTAACTTTTCCAGGTTATAGGCATCGAAGGACTGAGAGTAGCAGATGCTTCAATAATGCCCATTATTATGTCTGGCCATCCGAACATCCCGATAATAATGATTGGCGAAAAACTTGCCGATATGGTGAAAGAAGATTGGGGATATATATGATGAAAGTTCTGGGTAGTGTACAATAATGTAAATATAAATATTTATATTAAGCATGCAGATTCTTTTATTATCTTATATAATGAAAACTTAAATATTGCACAAACTTTAGATTTGTATAAAAATACAGTTGTCAATTTAAATTAACTGCAGTAAATAAATTCTTAAAAATACATACACTTTTATTTAATCCTTTTCATTTTTACAAAGATTTAAACTTTTTAAATAGTAATCGTAAATAAAAAAATTTAATATGTAATCGACGTAATTCTACAAAGGATGATATCGACACACTTCGTGTTTTCGAATTTCTTCGAATCAGTGAAAAAAAATTAAAACATAATAAAGAAAAAAACAAAAAAAAAAATAATGGAAAACGCAATCTGATGTCTCGTACCTGACTGGATACAAAACACTGTAGAGCGATATTGCAAATTATTTTATGAATATAGAATAGAATAGATTAAGATATATAAGCACAATTATAACTTAGATGTTTTTGGGCGAACGAAGGGGTCGAAAGATCGGTTGATGACGATTTTTCGAAAGTCCTCGATGCACGTTAGGGTTGGTTTTTCCCTCGTACAATCCGACGCCGAGCTTTTTTGTGCCTAATGCTTTAGGATATCTGAACAATCTTTTAGATTTATTATGCTAATGTGACTATTGATTTTACTCTAATTGCTACAACTTTCCTAAGATGAACAATTATTGAGTGACTAATTTATATAATAAAAATAACAGAAAAATACCATATTCGCAGATTCGAAGAAAAATGTACAGTTAATTTGATTTACGTTTAAAGGGTATAGAGTATCAATTATAAGAAATACTTTGCGTTTTAATTTAACTTAACATCGTAATTTAAATTAAGAAAATTATCTTGGAATTAAACACTAGTCTCTTTTATAAAACATATACGTAAATATAACATTTATAAATTAAAAACGCATATATGATTATAAATATTACGTACTTTTAAAATAAACAGCTTGAGAACAATAATAATAATTATACTGTAGCAATATGAGAAATACTATTATTGTTATTATCATTCTTATCCATTTTGTTAATGCAATTTTCATTATTATTATTGTCCTTGTTATTTTGAGCATTTAAAAACTTATCTTTTCGATGCGCACTTCTATTAAAATGTAACGTACTCATAACAGTTCTAAATACTCTTCTCAGTGGACTTTTAGATCTTTTGAGTCGAACTACAACATTGCCTTTCTTTTTAACGGGTGTTGTGTTGCATTCCAGGTCTGCTTCAGATGTTTTTACTTCTACGATATTACTTTCTTCTATTTCAATAAGTTTTTTATTTTTTGAATCCGATAATGTGGATTGCTGCTGCTTATTTTGACTTCTATTATTGTTCTTTAAACTACTAGAATATCTGATTTCTAAAAAAATTGTAATTGTTTTATAAATAATAATTTCTGTCGTTTTTTTTTTATTTAATTTTTAATTTATATTAATCATAACCTGTGTAAATTTTATGCGTCGTTTTCTTTTTCTTCGCAGGAGGTTGTGTCGGTTTCAGACGCCCATATTCCGTCTTGTCCTCATCATGATGCATTGTATCAAAGTTTGAAAGTACTAGAATCTTTAAACGTCATTTTTAAATAGGTCTAAAAATGTATAAAAATTAAGAAAATCTAAAGACTTACATTACGGTTGCATGGAGTTGAAATATGACTGCCAGCGTCATAATAAGAGGCATATTCCCTACTTTGAGCTGGAACAACAAACGTCCATGTGTCTGCATTCCATTCTCTTGAAATTTCACTTTGCACATTTTCCAAAATTTGTCTGATTCTTTCATTTTCAGAAAATCGTTTATCAGATTGTTCACTATTAAGAAACTGTGTATTCCCATTATTATCCTGCTCAGTTATATTGCTATCGAGTGTATTTTCATTGTTGATCTGTTCAGTTTCACTATTGACCTGTTCAATTCCGTCAACTTGCCTATTGACGTTAAAAACTTCATTGCTTGCTGTAAGTGTTGATTTATCCTTCCTTGTGACTTTTAAAACACATATTTCTTTATATTTCAATGTTATTAGCCCAATGAATTAAGGTAAAACTCTGACGTTTATCGCACACGTAAAACAAATATTTTACAGTAAATTATTTTTGTATATAAATAATATGTATTCAAATAATATTTCATTATAAACCTATTATTTGAAGCTTTTCTCACATATAAAAAACCAAGTTTATTATTATTTTGATTCAAATATATAACAAACTATAATTTATGACTATTGTCAAATAATATATATAAATAAGTCTTTTAAATATTGATACGACCCAACACGGGCTGTAGATGCATGTCTTAAAATATTTATCAGTTATCAATCAAGATGCCTATGTATTGAATATTCCTCACTTTGTTCTTCTTCAGAGCCGTACCTTATAAGCATATAATTTTAAAAATTTGGAATACACATTACCCTCATCTTTTCCACAGACGGTATTATGCTGATCATTTCCATGATTTACCTGAGCAGATGTGAGTGTGGACTTGTCTTTAGTTTCGATTGCTAAAATATATTTTTCCAATATTTTATGTGTTTCTGTAAATTAATCCAATTAATTCGACATAATAAATAATAAAAACCATAAAAGTATTTTTCTTTTATCGCTGTAATTCACTTTTACTTTTATTTTTTTCATCGTCCTCTTCTCTTATCGAAAACGGTGGGGCTAGATAGACAACTGCAATACCAAGAACAGCTCCCAATAGTAGGCATGCACTACCCGTAATAAGCATGTTAAAATGTGTAGAAAAGCGAATTCTACTATCACTAACAAAATACACGGCTGATAAAGTTTTCGGGAAATTCTTGAATATTTTCGCGCCACCTTATACAAAGCCCGTAGACTGTACTCCCAAACAGGATCGTGCTCAAACTACCAAGACAACTGGCTCTAACTTCATTCGCAACCCATGTTTACAAAATAAATGTACATTTATCGAGCTGTCCATGCTTACTTATTTACTCTTACAGAAAAGATTTTAAAATGAACGTTTCATGTATTTAATTGGTTCAAAAACAATTTATTATTAAAGTTAGGTTTAACTCTTTTCATACTTTGATTTGTTGTCCATTTATCATACCGTATCTGATTTTCGTTAAACATAATAAACTTAGTATTTTTGCTAAATTTTAATCGTCTTGTATTTAATATAGTTTGTAAGAATCCAAAACAATTTAATATATATTTAAATTTCTGTAATTCTTATAGGTACCTTGTTTAGATACACAGTCTACTTTTGTAGATAACACGCATACCATTTAATGCGTTTCAGAAACTTTCTACTAAGCTACGTAACGCACTTAATTAATACACTTAGTTAGGTAATAAATTTCTTTATCAGGCATCCACGTGACTTCTGCTTTTTACATATGTTGTGTTATAATATACCGACAAATAATCAACAGTTAGCTTTTAACAATCGTCGAAAGCGTAACTGGTCAAGTTTTGTATCTTGATCACGTTTATTTACTAGGACAGTAAACCACCTTCACCTTAAAGTTCTAGCAAATGATTTTTGTCCAAAAAGATGAAATCAATGATTCCATGATATTCATTCACCTATATTGATTTATACATATATTGTATAAGATCTATATATGTATGCAATATAAAGAAACATAAATAGTGGTTCTATTTTTGTCCAATAATTATATTCTATAGAGAGTTCGGCTTATATTTGTAATTCAGAGATTTTGTACTCTTTATTAGTGTGAAACTGTGTTATCTGTAAGTTCTACTATAGTATTTACCCATATGTTTTATTTAAATAATACAAAGTTATTTAATTTTAAAAATTTATTATAAAGATTTGGTTTTCAGGAGTACACGGATTAAAAGAATTGAAGAAATTTTCTGTAACTTAGCTGCAAGGATATAAAATACAAAATATTAACTTTTTCTTATAATTAGAAAAAGAAGCCAGCAATAAAAGGATCTTGCTCTTTTCAAGCTATAGTTAAATGACAGGTAAGTACAATGTTTTTTATAAGGAATATAGAAAGAAAATTAAGTATTAGATAAGGATTGAAAATTTTACAAATATTCACTTTCACTTTTTTATTACAAAAAATTAATTTTTTATCAGGTAAATAAAATCTGCAATTTAATAATAACAAATATTTTTTTTATCCTATTGATGCATAGCCTTTGAATACACTTCGTCGACAAATTAATAAAAATATAAAATCAGATTTTTTTTCATAGGTTCATATTTGAAAAGAAAACTTATCTTATTCAATACTTTAATTAATGAAAATTTCAGTTCATTATCTCTTTACATAAATGTATTATTTTTTATTTCTTAAAACATTTATTTCAAGGAATGATGTTAAGAACACTTCTATATTTTATAAGCGTTTCTTTGATTATGGGACATTTACGAAATGAAATATTAAAAGATATGACGCCATCTGATCAAGACGAGTACGATTTTATAGTAGTGGGTGCAGGAAGTGCAGGCTCAACTATTGCTGCTAGATTGAGCGACATATCGAATGTAACGATCCTTTTGATCGAAGCGGGATCCCGAAAACGTAAAATAATGGATAACGCTACACTCGCACCGTATTTAGCATTTGACGAATCCATTAATTGGAATTTCAAAACTGAAACGTCGGAAAATTATTGTCGTGGAATGTTGAACAATCAATGCTGGTTGAGACAAGGAAAAGTAATGGGTGGAAGTAGTTCTGTGAATTTTATGTTTGCAACTAGAGGGAATCGTAGAGATTATGACGGATGGGCTGCGATGGGCAACGAAGGTTGGTCCTTTGAAGAAGTCCTACCTTACTTTAAAAAACTAGAAAACATCGATGCCCATGGTGTAGTAATTGAAAAAGATTATCACGGAACTGGTGGACCAGTCAATATTGAAACTTCACCACACCACACGCCAATAGCCAATGCCTTTCTTGAGGCTGCTAGACAAATGGGTCATGAATTTACTGATTATGATGGTAAGGAACAAATTGGATTTTCTTATGGTCATACTACTACAAAAAATGGTAAAAGGTTGTCTAGTAGTCAGGCATACCTATATTCAGTTAAGAATCGAGCAAATTTAATTTTAACGAAAAACAGTCTTGTAGAAAAAATACTAATTGATCCAAGAACGAAAAAGGCTTACGGAGTGTCGTTTACCAAAGGTGAACCGCTTGGCAAGACTATAAATGTTCGTGCTAAAAAGGAAATAATAGTTTGTAATGGAGCATTAAATTCCCCAAAACTTTTGATGCTATCTGGAATTGGACCGGCCGAACACTTACGTGAACTGGGTATCAAAGTTTTACAAGATGCGAAAGGGGTTGGTGATAATTTAATGGATCATATAAATTACTGGAATCTTAATTACTTGGTAAACGATTCAGATGCTTTTACTTATTTAACAAAGCCAGAAAGTCCATTAAATGTGGTGGGAGGAATAGAAGCCGTAGGGTTTATTGATATTGATAATTTAAGCGACACGAGTAGAAAACCTAATCTTGAAATTATTTTTAGTGATGTCTCGGTAGGATCGGATCCATTGTTCTATAAAACTGTTGACATTACAAGCGAAGATTATCTTGCTACATATGCCAATATGCGTAATCGTAAATCATTTATGATATCGCCAATTTTGATAGCACCGAAAAGCAGAGGAAAAGTACTTTTACGAAGCAAAGATCCACAAGCACTACCAAAGATACATCCTAATTATTTCAACGATCCTGAAGATATGCGGTTATTAATTAAAGGTATTCGATTTTCGGATGAACTAACTAAAACGTATGCTTTACAAAAGTACAATTCCACTTTGTCCGAGAATCCTATCTTGGGCTGCGAAAATTATGAAAAGGGTTCAGATCATTACTGGGATTGTGCAATCAGAACATTTTCATCTACTATGTATCACCCATGTGGCACTTGTAAAATGGGACTGAAGAGCGATCCCACCGCAGTTGTTGATTCAAGACTAAAGGTAAAAATTCGTTAATATCAAAATTAAACTGTAACAGAATTAAAATAAATATTGTTTTCAGGTTATCGGTATTGAAGGGTTAAGGGTAGCAGATGCTTCAATTATGCCAGAAATTATTTCTGGCCATCTAAATGTTCCAGTAATGATGATCGGTGAGAAACTTGCTGATATGGTGAAAGAAGATTGGGGATATATATGAATGATCAGTTAGAATTAATCTACTACACGAGGTGTGCCGGATGTTCTATATTCATTATAATCATATTACAAATAGCGAAATAAATAAAAGCGAATTTATAAATTTTTATATAGTATAGAAATGGTGTCTGACAGCTAATTAATAAATTAGACCTTCTCGATGTGTTAACCCAGTAGCTGGCATTCTTTGATATTCAACTTACTGCAGTTTTTACATTTCTACCTATAGACACTTTTGAATATACAGTATTGAACAAAGACATTCTTTAATATCTAAATTACTGCAGTTATTCTATTTCTAGTAACTTTTGAATGCCTATATATGTATAAGTCATCGTATCGGTAAGTTAAGGGATTATTTTATGTAGCTGTACAGGTAGTGATATTTCGAGCAAACAAAAATATCAGGCTGCAAATAACGCTTCGATTGGTTCAACCAATGCGTACAGGTATATGTATAGGACTGGTCAGATTCAAAGAAAGAAAAAAAAAGGAGAAAAATAACTAAAACGACCATCTCGGAAGATACGAAGCAGAAACGTTTATTAGTGGCACGCAAGAGGGATTTTCGTAGTCGTTGATACGGAACGACTGAAACAAACGAGCACTGCGGGCCCATGCAGTTTGGTCGCGCGCGGCTCTTTCTCGGACATACCTATATATGTATATACCTATATAGGTAGACGTCCAGTTCACGCTGGAAGTGATTTCACGCTCGACAGGAATCTTCGGACAGGATCTAGGCGAGGCGTGCGCGGCGGACGGCTCGTGCAGGCCTCCTTTATAACGCTTTTATATTATTTGCGTTTCGCATGGCTATCCACGTTCCCTCTCTGTGATTTCTTCGGTCGCGCGCATCAAAGGGGGTTGGGATTTATCAGGGCTCCGACGCTTTGCCTTCCTCTTTTTTTTCCCTTTTTTTTCCTTTACCCCCTTTGTTTTTTCATGCACCTCTTGCGGCTGTGCGAGGGCCGTAGGTGCGGCCCCTTTAGGGTCTCTCTCTCTCTCTCTCTCTGATTCTCCTCTTTTTTTTTACGTAATCACGTCCGCCTGTATGTATACTTTGAGATTTCAGTTGTGAGCTTTAGAGCGTGGAATATCGTTTAGCTGCGTTTCTAAAGGCTTAATACCGTTCTGATCGCATTTTTTAGCTTTGATTGAGGACATTTCGTCGATGCAGGTAATAGTATCCTTTTTCCCCCTTTTTTTCGTTGAAGAAATGAAACGTGTGTCGTCAATAATGCTAATCTCGAAACAAATATTCATGATCCAAAGGAAGTCTTGTCAAAAGTCCCAGACTCTAAATTTCTTGCTAAAGTTTAGTGATTATTAGTTCATTTAATAATATGAATAAGATCTTAAAAGTGTATTTTTTAAATTAAAGTGATTATTTGATCAATTGCTTTAGAAAAAAATCTAGTTTCTACATTTAAGTTTTTAAAAAAAATTTAATTCAAATACTCTTGATGTATGAAAAACAATTTTAAGTTCATTAACTTTTAGCTATCGAGGTATAATGGCATACAGACACGACACGTTTTTATTTTCTTTGTAATTTTTTAAATATTTTATTCATTGTATATGCAAGCTCCTACCTGAATTCTTGAAAAGATGTAATAATTATTTTCGTGGAAACCTAAAATTTAAATATTAATTTGTTTTCGAGCTAATGCAGAATTAACATGTCTATATGACGTATATTATAGAACGACCTCCTGTATTGTAGAATTTTTTTCTTCTTATGTTAAGAATTTAAAACTTGTAAAATCTAGTAACAAGAAAAATAGACTTATACTAAAAATGTTTAAAGATAATTGTTGTATTTTACTAGTATAATCGGCATACAATATTTTCTAGTTTCGAGAATTAAAGGGTACAATAATATTTTTCCTCGCAAATAATTTTTTATACATTAATTTGAAAATCTTATCTAACACAATATGTAAGTATAACAGTTCAAAAAGAGTCTGTCTTGTGACAATAATTATATTTTCTAATAAAATTAAGAAAAAGTATATCGAACAATATTTTACTGCTTCCAAGCAAGTAAGAAGACGTAAGAAAACGTAAGTAGCTCGAAGTTCATTGAAATCGATGGGACAGTAACTTCCTTATATCGAATGATTTAACGGTCGAAAGTTTGTGAACAGTCAGCGTTATTTTCTTTTGTGCGGGTCCTTCGAGACGTCATTCAGTTTTGATGACCGCAGTAGTCCCCGATGTCTGGACGCACCTCGAGACGAGACTATAACGCATCGGAATCCGTGAAGTGAATGGCGAACGAGCCATGACATCAGCTGATTTCATTTTTTTTTCTCAATAAACACAAGTTCTTTCGTAGAGCCAATCTCTAGAGTATACAATGTAAAAATTTTAAATAAATAGGTATTATTATAACGAATATACCATACGAATAACTTGTTTTTTGTTTTATTAAGATATCACTGTAGGATATCAGATTCAGATATATAAGCTGTATCCTTTTGTATAAAAATCCAGTGTCAACCAGGATAGGATTCCTCATCTCTCTCTCTCTGTCAACGTTACACTGCACAATAGTTTACAGAGCGAGCGCTAAAAAGACACGGAAAACCGGATAAAAAACGAGCGGATGGATATTTTGAGGTTTGCGCATGACACTTTTCTCTCCGTCTTGCAGTGCAAAGGATCCGCGCAACGAAGCCGCGTGAGAATCAAGTATCATCTGGTGTCATAGTCCGAGGATATATACACAACAGCGGTCAATGGTCTTGTGTCGGTATATACGGGGGTCTCTCGTAGAAGTATCGGCACTTTTTTGCGGTGATTCGCGATTTGGTCCGATGACCATCGTCTCTCGAGCCAATACTCATGAGAGACGAGAGCGAGACTTGCGGCTCACCTTAGCGATGAGAATATCTGCTCGAAGCTAAGACTAGAAAGATAGTTGTAAGGAATCGCGCTGAATCGATTACAACGCTATTGTAATGCGATATCGCGGTCGATGCGCTTGTCACCTAACTGCAGCGACTTCGCGTATTATTCACGTAACGCTGCAAGTCTGAGATATAACTCTCGCTTTAGATGCATATAATAAAATATGCATATAAACTTCGCGAAATTCTCACAGTTAAGTTGGCTGTTTTCGTGCATACGAAAATATGGAAAGATCTTGCTTACGAAGTGCGTTAATGACGATGTTAAGCTGTCGCAATGAAAAATAACGCGGATTGAGTATGAGTTATTCGTTAAGATGTGCCATTAAGATCGCGACTTTTGATCGATACAGGGATATATTGAAGCGAGGATTGAGCTGTTCCGCTAAATGTAAATGTAATAACAACGATCCATATATACATATATTCCCGAATCGCTCATATCGTCGCCTGCAGATCCGTCTGCAATAAACGAGAGAGCGAGAGTGAGACCTTCCGCGACGACAGACTTCGCGGAATAAATAAATCGAATCAGCAGTGAAAAAGGAGCTCTCGCAGAGCTGCCTAGGCTTCTGAGTGACGCACACACGCGATAATGTATAATAAATTGATTTCGATACCGCGTCGTGCGATGCACGTTTCACTTCCCTCGGCCACATATACACGAAACACTCTCGCATATAGCTCAATCGAGCCATTGATAACGCGATCTTTCTCTCGCTCTCTCTGGTCTTCTCTTGGAGTATCTTCATTGCACAAAGGCCCACACACACACACACGGCGCGATGCAGCGGTGGATTCGGATCATTGACATGAGACACATGGTGAGAGTGAGAGAGAGACTTGGCGAGTGAAAGCAAACAGACCGTACATAATTATCGGCGGCGGCGGCTCTTTGCTTCTTTCCTTTTTCCCTTCGATGCTCGTCCGATGTCGTTTTATTTGCTTTTGTCGGATTTACATTATGGTGAGTCGTGGTTGGACGATGGATATATGATATATGCGATCGCGGTGCGGGACTCGAAGAAAAGCGAATGATATGAGTTTCGTGAACTGTATACGACTCGGTAATTTTTAACCAACTTTCATTTTACAATTTCATTAACGAATATAAATAATTTAATATCCAAGAGGAGACGTAGGCTTATTGTGTGACATAAGCATGACTGGCATAAAATATATGAGCGACTGGTTATGGTCGAAATTTCAAGGTCGCACACGAGAGTCTCGCGAGTCTAACAATTTGTGCTATACTACAACAAACTAACCGTCGCGCTATTATATACACCTTAAAAAGAAAAAAAAGGTGATTTATAATGGCAGCCCTTGACCAAATTCGCTCGCACGTTTGTTTTACACGAGCTTTCGGGCCCTATGTAAGCCGTTTTCTATATTTCCGCCATTGTGGTTGCGATATTAACGACGCCCAAAGAGCGACACACGGACTGCGGTCCTAACAGAAATAAATGAGCTGACCTTTAACGCTTCATCATTCCCTAGCCGGTCTCTCTCGTCTCTACCTTTTTCATCGCTCGTGTACTTCTCGCCCCGCGATTAGATCGAGTTTAATTAAACAGAGAGAGAGAGAGAGAGAGAGAGAGAGAGAGAGAGAGAGAGAGTTACCCTCCTCCTGACAGACCCTCGAAAATGAAGACTGTTCGATACGAGAGACTCGTGCGCGGCTCTCGACTGCTGCAGATATTATATATACAGATGCCGAAAGCATTAGGAATCATTTGCATAAATAATGCGAGAGGCGTGTAGGACCGATGTCCGAGAGTATATAGAGTCCTTGTCTCTATTGTGGCGTCTAATACACGGTCGGGATGAACGGAGGGCAAGTATATATAATGACGATGGGCGCAGGAGGGCCAATGTTTTGGCCATTTTATTTTTATACGCGCGCCTGCACTCTCTCTCTCTCTCTCTCTCTCTTTTTCGAGGGTTCGCGTGCCATGCCACTTTCGCTGCTGCTGCTGCTGCTGCTGCTGCTGCTGCTGCCGTTGCTGTTGCTGCTTTATATGGAATGACAGATTAATGCTTGTCCTTCGGGGGGTTTGGATACGTCGTGTATTCACGCCTCTCTCGAGTCGACTTTGACTGAGAGAGTGCAAATAATCGAGACCGCGAATAGGTGAGTCTGCAGAGCTTACGTTATACGGATTTTGACTGCGAGCTTAATTTAATAATGTTTTATGCATCGTATACTGTTCTAAAAGGCTGCATACAGGTCATTAGAATGATTATGGCTTATGAGCGTTTATAACATTGCCAATGTATTCGTGTTCTAATGTATACGAGAAATTGTGTCTATTATTCGATTTTTATGTACCTATGATGCAAATATAGATTTATCGTATGAATATACAAGATTTAACAGTTCTATATAAACGAAAATTCTCTCTGCAATTCATAATACAATCGAATCAAAAGATCAAATATATATGTATGATTACTTTTATAATAATACAATGAGGTTACACGCACGATCAAAAGTCACAAATCCCAAATACCTATTCACAAGATTCAAAAATGTACATCAGATACACACACATTCCGGTCGACATTAAATACGCGCTCACGACATATATATATATAAGGAAGAACTCGTTGCTCCAGGGAGTCACTCAAACTTAACCGACTTATTCAAATAATTAACATCGAGTGTGCACAAGCTGCTGCTGCTGGCTAATGGGCCAAGAAGCCCAAAAGTCGTTTCACACTCGCGTACAATACCCCAATGCAGTGGTATCACCACCACTCGAACCTGCCCCCCTTGTTTTGCAAAAAAAAAAAAGCAAGAGAGAGGGGCACGATTTTCTAAAGCGACATTATCGCGATGCATAAACCGCCGTGGTACGGTATTGTATCTCGCTGGTAATATCAGGCTGTCGTACAAAATGCCTCGGATGTTCGTTTATGCAAATGCGGGACGCACGTCGCGTGCGCGAGGCCATCCGTTATATTATGTGCTTGCTGCTGCTGGCTCCTGGGATACTGTGCTCAATGAATATCGTGTTTGCGAGTATGTATCTGGTTTAATTGTTTTCTGGTCCGTATTTCAGAGAGAGATGATAATTTAAAAATAAACGAGATTTTTAAAAGTGAATGATTGAATTAGTTTGGATTGATTGATCGACGAATGGATTTACTTATTATTTCAAAAAAGCTTGAAGCGATGAAAAGTTCCCAGCTAAGAAATACAAAAAATTTAGCGACTCCTGTATAAAATAATGTTAGGCAGCTCTTGAAATTAACGATCATATATAGCAATAAATGCTTCGTATATATAACAGTTAAAAAAAAAAAAAAAAAAAAAAAAACCGAAACTGACTTCTGTCTTACTTTTATATCCATCCCTTTGAGTGTCTCGTAGCCCAGCTCCGGTAACAGTCTACGCATCGCACAGGTAAAGCTGACAGTGTAGCAGCAGAAAGCGCCGAGATCCGTTATAAATTATCTCTCGCACCTCGTCAATTTCGCGCATGGTAGAGTTTTACTACTTCAAATCCAAGCCGTTAGCGTCCTAAGCGACAATCCGTCCACCAGATGCAACCTGATGCACTTCCCTGTATCCCTCCGAAGCCTCTCTAAACCATTGCATTTTATAGACTGTGTCTAACTCCAATGTATACAGCCTCGCGCGTATGGGTCGGACACAAAAAATAATGCCGATGACGCGCCAAAAATGCTCATAAAGTATCGCATAAGCAATGAGTCACGCGCGCCCCCCGTCTCTTTTTTTTGCACCCCTTAACATCCGGACAGCTTGTTTCTCGCTCTTTTTTTTTCCTGTACTTTTACGGTTTCGTCGCGATCCGTCGAGAGAAGTGGTAATCAATTTTTTTTCGTTCAACGAGCGACGCGCGATTTGGTCTTATACAGATGCGTTACACGCTCGTACATAATGTCGCGTCACAATGGTTCTAGCGGTGGGATGACGTTTGGTTACTTCCGGATGATGGAGAAGGTGAGGCTGCGGCGTTGACGGAAAAGCGAGAGATGATCGATCGTCGATGTGTGGAGCACCGAGGATAGCGGCAGTTATGTAGGTTGGATATAATTATTGTAACGTTCGATTTTGGGATAGCTGCCGATAGCTGCTGTTGCTGCATGCGTCCTTGCAGCTTTTCGGAGAGATATTTTCAACTGTTGTATTCGATGTTCTACTAACAGGGAGAGTCCGCATACCATCCGGCTAACGGATTTTGCTCAAATTTTACAGAGATAATTTTTGGCAAAAAAGAAGTTAATGCCCATTTAATAAAAATATGTTAAAAATTTACTTACAAACTCATTTTTATGTGTTTTATCGATTGATGAAAGGATTAGTATATGTTACGGTATTAAATGTCGCGATATTTAACATCAAAGTTTTGGATTTTAACATTTAATGGGAAGCATATGCCTAGCATGTACTCAAGGCACATTTTAATTTATTACAAAGCCAATAGTAGCTAGAACTAAAAAAAACTATTAGTATATTATACTTGACTCAAAAAGGAATAGATACATAAAAAATGATCAGAGCTTGTCCTACTAACTTCAAAGATACTGCAATTTAAAGATATGTTATAATATTACAAGTATATCCATATTGTGGTACGGTCCTGTACAAAACTATATGTTGCACATAATTTTTTTTTATATTTATATGATTTTTACACTGTTTATTTATATTTTAGTATTTTGTGGTGCATAATTAATAAATAATATTATTAATAATAATGCAATTTAACGACGACTCGTAAAAAGAAATAAACCTTTTGAGCATATGAACCGGACAACGTTCTTAACGATGTGATTATTTACACATCAACTTTAGGTGTAAAATTTACTGTATTTATCAATCAACTTCATTTTTAAATAAATAAAGACTTAGACTTTTATAAAAATTATAAAATATAATTTTTTATTTTTCTTTGCGTTCAGTTAATGAGTTAGAAGAAACTTAAATCACTGTATAATATTTCTTGTATTTTGCTTGAGTTTGTTATCTATGTGAAACCAGATTCCTGTGGAATACACGCCGAGACGTGAATTTGATGATGTATTTGAAAACATGTCACTCAAGCTGGTTAAGATCTGAACTGTAGCTCTACTCTCCTCGCAGCAAGGCTTTATTTGTTTAAAAGTAAAAGGCTGAATCACTAAAATTATTTTGCAGTTTGAAACTGTGTTTTCCCGCGCAAAAACGGTTAGTATATCCAACGCATGCGAATCCAGCCACGCCGTGTGTAACGTGCCATGATCGTGCACAGGCATTCTTTGGGATTGCGTAATCGAGGGAAAGAGCGAGATCGTCTTATTTCTCTTGGACCGTATTATACATAGAGCTACTGTAATGGGGCCCAAGGACGCTAAGCGAAAAGAAGCGTCTAGTCCCGATGTTGTAGTTCTCGACTGCGATGGGCCTGTGGATCGAGTTGGTTTCATAGTTTTTTTTTTCTTTGCTCCTTCTCTATATGTGGGACGACAGAGCCAATGGGACGTTAGCGGCTTGGCGCGCGAGTGGTTCTTTTTTTTCGTTTGAATTTTTATGCGAGTCAAGGGTAAGTATATACGATGCGCGAGTGGAGCGCTTGCGGGGATTATATAAGACGTAAACAACGAGCGTGTGTACTGCTGACTATATATACAGGAAATTCTATTCGTGGCGCATAGGCCGAGAGCGTACATATAACCTTCAGGAGTGTTCCCTGCTTTTTGTCTCGATCGTATAGTTGCAGCAGCGACGGTGGAGTGTATCATTGTTTTATTCCTAAATGACTCCGGGGAACCAAAAACACGTTTGGTAGTTTTTAGCGAGATTCGACCGAGTTCGACCGTCTGCGTCGTTGTGGTTCACTTTTTATGTCGTGCCCCGACTTGTTTTGGATACGGATTTTCGTAATTATGCTTTTTTTTTGTTTTCTTTTTGCAGCCAGAGTGCAATCTGTCTCCGATGATGTGCGTATTCGAGTGAGAATTATGATAATAAATTAACAGATATATTTTGCTGCCGATGTTTTCATACCCCGTGTTCAAAAATATTTGTATGATTCGACAAACACGGATCGATAAAATCGATAAATAAGACCTAATTTCATCAAATTTTTGATAATGTTATGAAATCGGATTGGGGTAAACATCTCTACGTTTTATCGAAATTCTGCGACTCGGCGGTGTGTCACGAGGTGTGTCACCTATACAGAAGTAGGCTTTGCATTTTAATTGTGGATCTAAAATTTAAAAAAAAGTGTTAATCGACGGATGCAAAAATGATTATGACAGATTTTTTTAAATAAAATACTTAGTGATAGTGATCGTTTCGAGGTTTAGTCAGTCAATAGTCGCAAATATATTTTCCGCGTATATTTATTCTTTATAATTATGCGAATTCCCTTACGTGAAA